>CAUYRT010104608.1:0-19908 GCA_963574885.1 Lepilemur ruficaudatus | reverse complement strand
TGTCTAGTGATATTTATATATTACTGATTAATGCCAGAAACAAAATGGACCTAGTTGAGCATTGCAAGCATATCTGTTATGTCCTAGGTCAGTGGTCCCCAGCCTTTTTGGCACTAGGGACTGGTTTCATGGAAGACAATTTTTCCATGGATCGGGGTAGGAAGATCGGGGAGTAGATGGTTTCGAGATGATTCAAGTGCATTACATTTATTGTGCAGTCAAACCTCTCTGCTAATGATAATCTGTATTTGCAGTCGCTCCCTGGTGTTAGCATCATCTCTTCAGCTCCACGTCAGATCATCAGGCATTAGATTCTTATAAGAAGCCCTCAACCTAGATCCCTCAAATACACAGTTTATAGTAGAGTTCATGCTCCCATCAGAATTTAATGCTGAGAATCTAATGCTGCTGCTGATCTGACAGGAGGCGGAGCTTATGCGGTGATGCAAGCCATGGGGAGTGGCTGTAGATACAGATACAGCTTCACTGGCTTGCTCACCTCCTGCTGTACAGCCTGGTTCCTAACAGGCCACAGAGCCACAGACCATAACAGTTCTGGCCAGTGGGTTGGGGACCACAGTCCTACAGTGACCTCTAAAATAGGGGTTTACTGACTTAGTTACACTCTTTTCATATGAACAGAATGCAAGAATAACTCATCCATAATGAATATTGGGGGGAAGAGTCCAGAGCTCTCTTTTGTTTAGAAGTATTAAAGAGTGATTATACATTGTTTTTAAAATGAGAATGCAAGGGTCCAGAAAGGTGACACGTTTCTGGTTCTAAAAACTTATTTGTATCTTATCCACCCACATAGTTCTTTTAACTGAACCTTGGGATGCAGTTTCCCAAAGTAACAATATCATGAATTGTAGCAGATGTACTTGGAGAAGTATTATATTTCAAATAGATTACAAAAGTAGTTCTTAAACTCGAGCATGCATCAGAATCTCCAGGAGGCTTGTTAGAAACACAGATTACTGGGCCCCACCTCGAGAATTTCTGATTTGGTTCTGATTGCATTTCTGACGTTTTCCCAGATGCTGCTGCTATTCCTGCTGGTCAGAGGCGGTACCTTGAGGATCGTTGTATTAGTGTGCTTTGGGGGGACTGTTAATCATAGCTGCTCTAACTTTGTTTCTATAGGAAAGAGCGTGTACATTTTCCTAACTGACCTTAAACAAGTTGTGCTTTGAAATGTCATAAATTTGGAACTATTTGGGTGCTGAACCCTCTAGAATGAATTGTCTCATGAAACGTGTTTTTTCTTTTGGCCTTGAAATTGCAAAGGGAGTAAAACCATAACTCAGTTCTTTATACAGCACCCTCTGTCCCAACCTCCATCCCTAGTTCTTCAGGAGTGTATCCCTCAAATGTTTTGACATCTCTCTTCTTAGAAATTTACCAACATTATCACTGCTGTTCATTAAAACTCCATCTGGCCCTCTTCGTTACTCTCTGATTTCACCTGCTACTATTCTTATCTTGCTCACTGTCATCAGCACTGTTCTACATGTTATTTTCCAAACACATCAGCATGCTCTTATCTTAGGGCCTTTGTGCTAGTTCTTCTTTTGAAGCAGAATATGATTCCTCCAGTTGAAAGCTGAGCTCACTTCCTCATTTTCAGGTTTTTACTCAGTGATGACATTCTCTAGGAGACTTTCCCTGAGCATCCTCTACTTAAAATTGCACTCCTCTCCTGTCCCTATTGTCTTTCCTTAGTTGTTTCACCATGGCGTGTACCACCATCTAACATACTATATATTTTACTTATTTATTTTTCCATTCCCTCCTGCCAAATAGAAAAAAAGGGCCATGTTTCTTTTGTTCACTGACATTTCTCTAGTATCTCCATCAATGCCTGGAATGCGGTAAGAACTCTGCATATTTATTGAGTGAATGAATAAATAAATGAGAAATATGGAAGGATAAAGAGTAGTAAGCAGAAATTTCTTTTTCTCAAAATTGTGGCATTTCTTTCGTTTACTATTTCACTGAAGAGATTCTGGAACTGGAAACTCAGTATCATGTATATTATGTAACTTATTACAGTTGAGTGTAACAGTTTTGGTCAAAGAATTTATTAATGGAATTTTATGTGTGCTAAAATTTTGCCAAGCTTAAGTAGAACAGTAGATAAGATGTTTTAAGAACATGATGTTTCTTAAAGATGTTGATAAGATGTTTCTTTTAAGAACTCCAGTGCCTCTCTCAGATCATTCAAGGACTTGAATGATGACCACATGTTCAGCATTCCAGCAGGTTCTTTGGGATACACAAAAGAAGTAAAGGCTGGTATTGAATGTAACTATAGGTAGGAGTTTAGAGAAGGAAGAGGTAAATAGGGACTAGAGTATTTGGGGACTTTTGGGTTTATTTTGCATTCTAATATCTACTTCATAAAGTTGATTAAGTGCCTCAAAACTTCTTTTTCATCTCTAAGGGATTTTTCTCATTCACCTTTCTTTCATTTAAATAGGTTTTACAGAACGCGACACGTGTTGTTGAGAGTGAAGTGGACAAATGTGTAGAAGATATAATGAAGGAAAAGAATATTAACCCTGAGAAGGATTCCAGGTGTGCTGTTTTTACATTATTCTCTTTTTTATTATGCATTTGTAGCCTGTGAAATGTAGAGATCACACACAGTTGTAACACATCAGAGCTGAGTGGTTTGTGGAGATCATCTGATTCAACCTTCTCACTTCACTAGATGAGCAATCAGGGTCCAGAGAGGTGAGTGACAGAAGCAGGACTAAAACGCGTATCTCTGGGTTCCCAGTACTGTAGTAAGGCCAGTGTACCATCTGCCTTCTTCAAGGTAACTTACTATCACTTTCCCAAGGTTCAGTAACTTTGGCTACTCTGTCTTTTTTGTCCTTCAAAATCGGGTTCCTATGTCTTCCTCCTGGAAAGTCCTCTTTGGCTCTTCCATCTTGAGTTAGGTGCCTTGCTTTGGCCTATCACAGAGCTGTCCCACTGTTTAACCTGTTGTGCTATAGTCAGTGATTAACTCTTGTCCTTCCCCCAATAAAGTCTAAGTTCCATGAGAGGAGAGACTTACTCCATTTCTGTGTTCCTAGCACTAGCATATTGGCATAGTATTTAGCCTTTTTTCCTTCATTCAGCATTTCCTATGTAAATATAGAGGAGCTAACAATTTACTTCAGCTAAGACAGGTAAGAGTCTAGGAGGGAACTATGAGGATAGTTCCAGAGAAGAGGTGACATTTGAGCTAGATCTTGATGAATGGGTAGGGAATGGTGCCAGCAAGGTACAGTGACAGAAGTATTTGTGTTTCTGGGAATGATAAGCAGTCCTTTGTGGCTGGAGCATTGAGTACAAGCAGTGGTTGGAGAAGTGCTAGATTGATGTATTGCAGACTCTTGTGTACCATACTGATTTAAATGTTGTCCTTTGATATTTAAGCAAACAAGCTACATTATCAGGTGTGTATTTTAGGAAGATGGAGAGAGCATTTGGGGATGTGGGAGGCTGGTAGAGGGAATAAAGAACAGTTAGGAAATTCTTGAGTCATTCCTGCAAGAAGTGACAGAGCTGTAAATACAGCAGGGGAAAGAGTGATATGAGAAAAGCTTTGAGGGACATTTCAGTACCCCCATAATATTCTGAAATAAAAAAACAGCATAAAGGCTTGGGGACTATTTTTGACTATTGTTGATGAAGAGAGGTGTTTCCAAACTCAGAGTCTTCTAGCTTGGGGACCTAATGGTTAGTGATGTCATAAATATATTAGAGACTTGCTTAAGAATGAGCATATTTCTTCAGGGAAGATAAGCTGTTATATTTAGGAGAATTGAGGTAACCTTTCATGGAACTATTTGTTCTATGCACACTTGGAAAATTAGGTCTATTGGTGATATTTGGCAGTAAATGGGATTGCCCAAAGAAAGTGTGAAAAGAAGAAGAGGACAAATCCTTAGAATTGCAAAGTTTGCCATTCCTGCTATGTCTTGCCCTCTTTCTAGGCTCTATATCCTATGTAATATTTTGTTTTGTGTTTAAGGAGGTTCTTGATGTGCCTTGTATTAAACTTAGAGCCAAGAAATGCTTTCTTAATAGACACATGAACCATAAGCTATGGAAAGCATTACTTTATTGCAATAAGATATGATTTTAAAAAATAATTTTATTTTCAGTTTTAAAATCTGCATGAGGACATGCTTACTGCAGATAACTGGTTACAAACAGCTCTATTTGGATGTAGAAAGTGTGAGGAAAAGGCCATATGATTCTGATAACCTGCAACATGAAGAGCTTCTCCTGAAGGTAAATTTTTGTTTTCTTTCTTTGGAGTTGCTGAACTCTAGAAAAATAAATCAGGCTTAAGCTGAGCAAGGTCTGTGTGCAAATTCTAGAGGCTTATATAACTGTCCAGTTTCTTTGCCCCTTAGAGAAATTTATTATATTGAATTTCATTGGTATGGAAATATTTTTTGTTAATGATTTTTATATATTTTTCTGATAAACATTAAACTATATTCAAATAAATATTCTAATGCTATTCTAAAATAAATTATACATTTATAAAGGGAGATCTTTTCAATCAAAAAGTGTATGTCTGTAAGCTTTAGATCTTCCTGCTATTTTAGACATTTTTTTCAGCTGCTCTCAAATTGTGAACATGGATGTCCCTTTTCAGATCATTATGTCAGATCTTTTGGGATTTATGGAATGTTAATGCCAAATAATGCCACAATAGATTTAAACATTAAGAACGTAAAAAGTTAGAATTAGAATTTTCCTATTTCTTATTTTTGAAGTATAAAAACATAAGACCAACGAAGTGCCAAAATTAAAGAATATTAGACCTGGAGTAAACGTTACGGATCATCTAGGCTAGTGGCTTTGTTTTAAGGTTGAGGATTTCAAGGCGCAGAGGAGATGAGGTGATTTGCTTTAAATATTAGAATGGTAGGGCCTGGGATAGAGCTGAGTCTCCTCCCTATCCTCTACACCTATTCCAATTTTATTTAAAGATGGTTAAAGTTAGAGAAAATAGCACATTGCGTTTGGCATTATGAATTTATTGCAACTGAAAGTACTGTAGAAAGAAACATTGATGATATATAAGTAACAGTAAGAGATGTAAGTTTTAAAACAATAAAACTTTTTTTAGGAAAAGTATAAAATATAGACTTCACCTAATTGTAAAATTAAAATAAAACTTGGTATAGTTAAATGAGGGTAATAAAAATATGTATCTCAAAAGGTTGTTGTGTGGATTGAATTTTTATACTTAAAGTGTTTAAAATAGTGCCTGGCACTCACTGAGAACTAACTGCTATTTCAGTCCTCCTCATCATTTTTCTCTGAATTTCAGACCCTTGCTACAGAATACCTTCCCTTTTTGAAGGGGTAAGATACAAATCTTAGCATTCTAGTTCAGGGAATTTTTACCATGGTGATCCACTGTGAAACTCAGTTCTAGAGGTAGAGAGCCCGTTGCTGTTAGTGACTAACCCAGCCACCACCAAAGAGCTGTGTAATCCGTGTTGCTTTAAGTGTAGTCCAAAGATCTCCTTCACTAGAGTTAGCTAGTGTTATACATGTATTATAGATTCTAAAGCTGCGCCTTACTCTTACGAAATTAGAAATCTCCAAGGGGTAGAACCCAGAAATTTGGTATTATGCATATTAAATTTTGAGTTATTAGTAATTTTACCCGGTGCTCTCACCGCCTCACCGAGGCCTTATTATTGACATACTCAGACTCCTTGCTGAATTCATGGGGAGATGCTACTGTGAACAAATCACATGTGTTGGTAATAAAAGTAGGAACCAGATGAAACCTAATCTAATGATTGGATTTGCTTCAGAGCCAGAGTTGACTCTGTAAAGCAAGGTCACAGGTCTTCACATTTTATTTTAGGTAACAGGATACTCCTTTTGTTATGAGTTCTTTACTCAACAATGCCTGAAATGGTAGTGAAATGGGAAAAAATGCAAGTATTTCTGTTTTGCAAATTTTTACAATCTTTTTTTAAATCAACTTCTGTAAGTGTCTCTTTTGTTTAATGACTTGTGGTGTTCAATTTAGAAAATGACTTAATTTTCTTAACTTTAGTTTGCATTGATTAGTTTGTTGGTATCCGATATTTGATAGCTGTTCTTAAATCCTTACTCTTAAAGATCTTTATTTAAAACCAGTCGTATTATTTTTTTCTTTTAAAACTGAAAATTTGTAAAATAATGATCATACAGGTTATAATACAATCAGTATCATTTCTGCATGATCCTCTCCCTCAGGCCTGTTTTCCTTTTTCTGATTAGGGACTAATCCCCTACCCTAATAATAGAGCCTATTGAAGTATACAGTGCTTGAAGCAAGGGCCAAGTGCCTGAGATACTGTGTTCTTCTCAGACAAGTAGTTTACCACTTCTGATATATATGTGTTAATTTGTAAATAAAAACATCTCATTGTTTTAGATTTCTGTGTATTATGTGTTACCTTTTCCAGATCTATTCTTTATACCAATCTCAGTCTTGCTCAGGCTGGTTTCATACTCCTGGCTTCAAGCAATCCTCCCGCCTCAGCTTCCCAAAATGCTAGGATTAGAGGTGTGAGCCACCTAGCCCGGCCTATACCAGTCTTTTTAGTTGGAATAAATATGCTACATTTTGGGGGAATATTGAAAAGTTTTCCAACATACTTTTAAAAATTAGTCTTTGTTGAACCTGTATTTTGTCTATGTAAGTTGTTTCATTGAAAGCATTCAGTTACTAGTTATACAAGCTATGAAAAGGAAAATGTCTTGGTAAATTAAGAACATCACTATTATTTGTAATATGGAAGCTTGTTTGTACAGCTTTGGAATCTTCTAATGCCAACGAAAAAGTTGAAGGCTAGAATCTCCAAGCAGTGGGCTGACATTGGTTTCCAGGGTGATGATCCCAAAACAGACTTCAGAGGCATGGGCATACTAGGATTAATCAATCTTGTGTAAGTGCAAATAAACTTTCTTTTTTTCTCTAAATGAAATTACATGGAATCTCCAATCTAGTTAGAGTCTAATAAGAATTGATCTAGCTGTTTCATGCTACCTCTGAATTTTAATAGCTTCAGTGCTAGAAGTATTTGCTAATGTGCTGGCAACAGTATGAAGACATTGGAAATAGACCTGTGTGTGTGATGTCTTTCCTTACCAATGCTTTCCTCTTTTATTTTTGTCTTTCTGACCTCCATTCTGATACCTCTTAAAGAATTATATGCACTCTTTCTTACTGTTTTTATCCTCTTGCTTCTTCTCTCTGGGCTCTCTGATTCCGTTTTGGGAAATGCAACCAGGTAAGATGATAGTCTCCTCACATGCATTCTTCACCACCTATTACAACTGATCTAAACTCCTGACCTTTCATATAGGCTATTATGGGGACTCGCTCTCCTTTATCTTCTTTAATACTTATGAGTAGGTACATGTATGAAATCCCAAAATGTGTAACTCAAATAATAATCGATAGCCTGGAAGATTAATTTCCTCCTATAAGGATATGCAAATGTACAGATTCTAGTCGATGAAATATGATTTACAGACTATAACATGTTAGGAATGGGAAGCCTAACCATGAAAGTTTAGATAATTCTGACTGTGAAAAAATTAATCCTGAAATTAAGCTTGATTAGGTTAATATTGAGAAAAGACATTTAGGTCAATATGGATAAGGCTATTTTGGGGAAAATAGAAGACTTTATGGTAGGGTTTCAATAGCTACCAATTTTTTCTAGTTACAGAAGTATTTAATTTTCTGTAATAACTGAATGTATAAGAATTAAAATTTCTTATAGTAATTCTACTTCCCAGAGATAAACAACACTGTAATCTTAAAAACTATTAATTACAAAAAATAATTTCTCAGCATTGGCAAGAAGGGAATTTAATTTAGCTTAAAGTTTAAATAATTTAATAGGATTTGATTCCAAACTGTGGTTAGAGAGTCTGATAGACCTTTATATGACTTACAGATAATTTCACTCTATTTAGAGCTAGTATCAACTGATTTGAAAAATGACCAGGATTCACATATATTAGTAACTATTTGATGGCTGTAATGTTGTTTATTGTTTCGTCTATAGAGCTATGACACTTCAGGACCAAATATATAGTCAAGGGACAGGCAAGCTGTTATAATACCCCAATGTAATTTATTTTTTAAAATTTCTTGGCCTTTGTCATGTAATCTCTTGAAATATTTTCTTGCTTTGAAGTATAGCTGGTAGCTTGATAAGTAATGAGACTGGGTAAATGAATGCTGAGGCGGATATAGAAGAAGAAAGAATGTTTTACAGAGAATGAATTCAAGAGAGACTTAAATCTGAATAGATGAAGAAATAGAAACAGCAAAGTAGAAGAATGTGCAAGTTAAGGTCAAAAATGTATGCAGGAAGGTAGGAAGGGAGGGAAGGAATAGGAAGGAGATGGAAAAAAGGAAGGAAGGAACTCAGTGCAGATTATTGTAAAGAATAGTTTTCCTTATTACACAGATTTTTTTTTACCATTAGATACTGTTAAGTTAGTAAATTAAATGTTGCTCTGTATTACTGAGTGAATATTTTAAGAATGGTTTACTAAAATGTAATACTGAATTATATTAGAAGTACTATGTACAAAAATCAAATATAGATAGTCTATTAAGGACATTTTAGAATCAATCAGAGATAAAGTAGAAAAATTTGAGTGCTTAGGAAAGCATTGGACTAAGCAGGACTTTTTAAAAACTATTTTGAGGATCCCCTTTGAGGATCTGATGAAAGCTTTGTATATTCTCTCCCCAGAAAATGTATACACAGAAAAAGTTGCACATAATTTAGGGTGGTTCATGGATCCCCTTTCATTCATAAATAATCCTTCATTCATGGATTTCTAAATTAATAACACCTGTTGTAATGGATTGAAAATTAGAGCCAACGAAGAAAAAATGAAAGTGTATAGTATTATTCTATAGAGGGAAAAATAGAAGGGGAAGAGTTAGCTTTATGAAAATTTCAGTGATCCAGCCAGTCATTGTGTGTGTGTGTACGTGTACGTGTACGTATGTACATATGCCAGTGCATTTTGAGGTGATCTAAAGGTCGAACAGATGTGGTCCCTTAACAACTCAAGGAGTTTATGTTAGTATAGGCCAAAAGGATATATGTGCCTACAAGTAGACAACTTTATATACATTTCTCTTGTACCTAATACTTCTGTTTTACAGCCAGTATTTTAGTTATACCACTGACCAAGGAGGGTTTTTTGGTACAAAAGAAAGGTATTGGCTTTGATCGCACCGAAAATAGCATTAAACAATACAGACATAAATTGTAGTAGAAGGAATAAGCCTAGGTGAAAGGAAGAGTGTCCTAACAGGCACAATTTGACTATTTTACAAAAATAAAACAAGTAAGCAAAAAGAACTCTATAGAGTTTTTTTTTTTTTTTTAAAGTAATTAGGTAGGCAATCTCTTTTTAGATGATCTATTTGTTAAAATGCTGTACAGTCTTGCCAGGGACCCATGTCACATATTAGATGGGCCTGATAGCCTGGGATTGAATTTTGATTCAGAAGCATTTGTGAATCACTGAAGTGATTTGAGATCGAAATGGAGATGATTGTGGCCGTACTAGGACTATTATTTTGAAAGTGGCTTTTTGAATTGGTTCTGGATATCTTAAATTTGAGTAATGTATGTTCATTTCACTATTTTTCTTAAACTTTTTTAGGTATTTCAGTGAAAATTACACCAGTGAAGCTCATCAGATTCTTTCCCGTTCAAATCATCCAAAACTAGGGTAAGCTGGATATATTAAATAAACTGTAATCTCTTGAATTTAAGGTGATTAGGTGATTAGATAAATTTGAAGGTATTAAGATGAGATTATTTAATTAATAAGGACTTTATAAAGGATATTATATTACATGTTATTTTAAAGGAAAAATGTTATAAACCAGTTTTGTATGTATTTCAATATATTTTTTAACCACAAGATACAGTTTATAAAATGGAGGTAAGGACATTTATAAAATTTTTTTGAGAAATAGATCTGAAAATAGGAATAGGAAATAGCTTTGAAATAGGAATCAGAAAATGGGAAGTAGCTTTGAAAATTGTAAAGTGAAATGCAAATTGAGATCGTATTATTAGCTTTATCATTTTATTTTTATATTCTGATGATATCTAATCTTTGAAAAAACACAGTAACAATGTTAGATCATAAAAATAAATACCCTGATAATAGAGAAGAAAATAACAGATTATCCAGAGTGTATTTTAGAAATCAATGAGATTTGGTATATGTAGTTCTCCCCCGCTTTGTTTTTTTAAGAATTCTAGTTTTAGATATCATATAAATAGAGCTTTACTTTTATTTCTTAGATTGTATCTGGAAAATTAATGGCCTGTAAAAAAGAACTTCTAGATCCATTTTGGTATATTTTTCTTTCTATGTAGAGATTTTTATAAAATTAATATTGTGTTAGAAATGAAACAAAGTCACTTTTTACTAATTCCTTACATAATTTTAAACTTATTTTATGAGCAATTTGGCTAGCTGGTATAACTGGTAATGTTTCTGACATAGGTATTCTTATGCAATAGTTGGAATCAATCTTACAGAGATGGCTTATAGCTTACTGAAGAGTGAAGCTTTGAAGTTTTATCTCTACAACTTTGTTCCTGGTATACCAACAATGGAACACTTTCATCAGTTTTATTGTGAGTATTAAAGTGAGTTAAAACTAAATCTAAGAGAACTCTTAAACCATTTGGAAGGTACATATTTTAATCTATTAATAGTACCTCTATGAAGTATATAATTTATGTTTATCATTTTATTATTTAGGATCTTTGAAAAACAGGAAAATAATGGGAGATGGGTCCCCAAGAGTATTTTGTACTTCAATTTTTGTATTTGCTGATAAATTTAATGAGACAGTTTTTCACATGCAGACAAATTTAGGATTTAGTTTTTCTGTGGGCATTCATTTCCCAGTAAACTATAAAATGAATATTCCCTGTTTAATGACTGCTGTTGAGTCAAGCAATTTATTGTATTTAAATAAATACAGGAGGGTGGTAGGTAGGAAAGCTGTACAAAATGACCTCTGCCTTGTATTTTTTCCCCCAAAACTGTAACTTGAGGATTTTTGGCTACTGTGCCCGTTCTGTAGGGGTGAAGGAAAGCTTGCCCTTTCCCTGGAAAGCTCACTGAAAGATCAACTTACAATTAAGGCAGATTAATAAGAGAAAGATTTATTTACCAATACCGTGCACCTGGGGAGAATCACATAGTAATTACCCTGTATCCTAGTGAAGTTCAGATATTTTTATACAAGTACAAGTAATTCTGTTTAAGGGTGACAAATGGTGATAGGGAGGACAAATGGATGGAGGAGACAGATTGACTTGTAAATGATTCTCTTTGCAAATTAACCTGAGAGACAGATACCGTGTTTAAAATAATATGGGCCAGGTCTGCTTGCATTCTTGATCTTCTTTCCTGTAAGATATTGGGATAACGGAGAGAGGAAGGGGTCAGTTGCCCCTTTTGATCTTTTGATCAGCTTATGCAGATAAAGGGAAAACCCCTCCAGTGGCCTTTAATTCAAAATATTCTTTATACCAAAGAGTCATCTTTTGGGGTGAATTTTCCTGAGCTCCTTCCCTCCCTTCTTAAAAAGCCCTTTAGGAGGGGTAGTGAGATTCTGATAAAAACAAAAGTCAAGTTTATAACACAGAGACTGCTTATAAACTGTGTGATTTTGGCACATCATTTAGCCTCTCTGCACCTGTTTCCTCCTCAGTAAAACAGAAGTAATGACATAGTTCTTGCATCATGGGGTTGCTGTGAGAGTACAGTAGAGTATTTTTTAAAATAATTAAATACATTTGATTGAATATAAAATAGGATTTAAGGTCTTTTTTTCTAATTTACATTTTGTTTTGTTTTTTAACAGCTTTATTATGGTGTAATTGATATACAATAAACTGCATGTATTTAAAAGTATACAACTCGATACATTTTAACATATATATATATAACCATGAAACCATCTCTGTGATGTAAAGATGAATATACCCACCATCCCTAAAAGTTTTCTTATGCTCCTTTGTAGTCCGTGCCTCTTACTCTTCCCCCACCATTCCTAGGCAGCCACAGATCTTTTTGTCAGTATAGATGAGTTTGTATTTATTTCTAGAATTGTGTTTAAGAGGAATCATACAGTATATACTCTGGTTTCTTTCTGCATAATTTGTTGTGTGTATTAATGCTTTTTAATTAAAACTTTAAAAAAACTTTTTAATTTAAAACAAAATTTTTACATTGGCTAATTATCTCATTTCTTTTTATTACTAAGTAGTAAGTATTCTATTATATGCTACACATTGTTTATCCATTAACTTGTTGATAGACATCTGGATGTAGAGTGGTTTTAAATTTACGTTTAAGTTCACATATATATGTATGTGTGTATAAAAAGATGTTTAATTTTTTGAAATACTTTTAACATTTTGGGGGTTAATTTGGCTACTCTATGAAAACCAGAAATATTAAGCCTATTTAGCGTGCTCATTTTCTTTTGAAAAGATGCTGATAGTTCATTGAAAAAAGTAGAAATAACTCAGATTTAGAAAGCGAATAGAAAATAGCTTTCCTATATTTTATCCTTGTCCCATCTTTTCTCATTACTTTCATTTTTGTGCTTTAGGGGTCTCGGGATAACTTTTTTTCCTATTCTCAAGCTATCTTTTGAAAGTACTACATCTCTCAACTTTGAGGGATTTTATTGGTTTTTGAGACAAACAATAAATATACACTATTGTATTTAAATTGTTTATGTTATTTTATGTTTTGAGACATAGTCTCACTCTGTTGCCCGGGCTAGAATGCCATGGTGTCAGCCTAGCTCATGGCAACCTCAAACTCCTGGCCTCAAGTGATCCTCCTGCCTCAGCCTCCTGGGTAGCTGGGACTACAGGCATGCACCACCATGCCCGGCTAATTTTTTTTTATATATGTATATATTTTTTAGTTGTCTGGCTAATTTCTTTCTACTTTTTTTTAGTAGAGATGGGTTCTTGCTGTTGCTCAGGCTGGTCTCGAACTCCTGAGATCAAATCATCTGCCTGCCTCGGCCTCCCAGAGTGCTAGGATTACAGGCATGAGCCACCACGCCTGGCCCTGAAATTGTTTATTTTGAAAATACAAAAATATTTCTTATGAAGTTCCTGAGGTTTCTAATAATTTTAAGATTATTTTTGATTATTGTATCCTAATATGGAATTTAAAGGATGGTTGTATACTTTATAAAAATGACATGGTTTGAGTGTGATTTCACTATTGAGGACTATCTGCTTTGTTTTTCTGTAACTGCAGGTTATCTCGTCTATGAATTTGACAAGTTTTGGTTTGAAGAAGAACCAGAAAGCATTATGTATTTCAATTTATATAGAGAGAAGTTTCATGAAAAGATCAAAGGACTCTTACTGGATTGTAATGTAGCACTTACTTTAAAAATATAAATCATCCATTGTATCTTCTATTTCTACCACATTTTGCACACACAACAGAATTTATATGTTGTAATAGAAATTATCTGATCAATTACACTCTTATATATATAATTTCCTACAAAAATATTTCAGAAATTCTATTTAAGAAAGCTAGTGGACAATCAGTGTATGTTTACAATTATTTATACACTGTTCTCCAAAGGTACCTTATCCTTCCAAAGATCCCCTCTGTAGAGTCATGTGAACAGTTTGGAACTTGGAACTTAGCCCGTTAAGTGTAAAAGTATAAATCAGGTATTTGTACTAAATTGGTTGGTTAAAATGTGTAAAAAATCAGTTAGAATTGTTATGTGTTGTAGCTATCAAGTTGATATCTTTTTCAAAGCTCTTCTAAGATGTTCTGTTTTTTAGTATGGCTGTTTTTAATTTTCTTTGTCTTATTTTTACTTCTAGGTTAATTAACAGCAAGAGTAGTTCTTTGTGGTTTTCTTTGTTTGCATTTTAATCGCGTCATAATGCCGCTTCATTAGTAGCAGCGAGAGCATAGATATGTCAGAGAGGATGAAGAATCATGGCCTCCTTTTTGATTTCTCTGATTATTGAGCATAATAGATAATGGGAGAATGGGAATATTGGTACTAGCTTTTTTGTTTTTAAATTACACACTTTAAAATATCACAGTGTTATTTTAAGGCTTAAAGGCATTTTCTCCTCTTCAGTATCCACTAACTGAAAACTTACAGCTTTTCTAAGTTGTAGAAAAGAAACGTAGTGCTTGGGGTAAGGGCCTTTTATGAGGCTTCTTTGCCTATGTGTGTGTATGAAAAGAGATGTATTTGTGAAGAAAATCTCAATTGTATTCAAAAGATAGTTTCTATTTCAGTAAAGCTGTCTTTGAGATTTAAAAAAGAAGAAAACTTAGAGGGTTTTAAAAATCTCAGTTAAACTTGGTTGGTTTATTTGACTGACTTACTGTTAACTCTGCTCGGCTCCATGGTGTTTCTAGATAATGGCGTATAGACTTTATGTTAAGTCTGTGGGATACTAAAATAGCTTGAGGATGATGACTGTGCATTTTGTATAGCTTTATTCTCCTAAAATCTCAGGAGGGCAGCAAGTTTTGTCAGGGATTATATAGTGATGAGACTCTAATGGGAATAGTTTCTTCTTGGTGTGTTTTAGACATATGTACTCATAACAAAACTAAAAAAATGTAAAGATAAGAAAGTTCATCTGATTACTAAATTTTCCTTAAATCCTATGGAAACCAACCTGTTAAAGACATAATTTCATCTAAAACATGATATTTAGCACATCTTTTAATGTGGTATATATCAAGTGTTTACAGACCGGCTTGTATGTGATAGAGCAAGACTTGGTATTTGATCATGTCAGTTTCCAAACCTTTCTCTTCAAACTTGTGAACATGAAGAGTGGTAAGAAATATGTAATTGGAAAATAACGGATGCAGTGTTGTATAGCACATACATTAAAAGTTCATGCATTAAAATTATTTTCTCAATAAGATAAAACTTTTTAAAATTGGGTTCACTTTATTATAATAGTGGCCAATTTAGCTTTTCAGTATTATAGGAATTTAAAAATCAGCTTCTTATAAGGGACTTCTCAATGTTGGGAGTATCTCCACTTAATTTTTAAAAATGTTTTCATGCTTTATGATCCAGCTAGTTTTATGATGTGTAGCAAAATCCTGATGAGGATCAGGTGTTAACTATTAAAGTTCATTGTATTAAGGTGTTAACTGCTACATGGAAAGCAATTCTGTTAGTCTTTCAATGTTTGTATTGAAAATACTTATCTTTATATTTTGATCTTTCAACAGCTGAGATCTTGGACTGATTTAAACCTTTGTCAGTATACTTAATAAAAGAATGCTTGAGTGTGGAAGGGAAAAATTTTAATGTAACTAAGTTTTTCCCCTTTTAAGGAGAAAAAAACTATAATGATGCTAAGAAAATGTTATTATAAAGTTTGCTCAGTAATATGTTCTTTAAATCCACCTCTGTTTGTACATTACCGATATCATTGTTTTTGCTTAAAATGATCAGTAACTATTTCAGATAGTTACATAGCAAATGGATCCAAAAGCCCCCAATAAATTCTAAGGTTTGATAGTCTGAAAGTCAAGCAAAATGTCACCAATGTCGATTGTAAATTAGAATATAACATGAGCCTTCTGACTTACATGTGATAGTGATACACATGAAAAGAAAAATATGGTAATTGTGTCTACCTTCCTAATTTCCCTTACTTTCAACATATGTATGTTAGGATTTTATGTAGTCTTAAAATCCGTATTTAGAATCCTACCTGTTTCTGTAATATTTAGTAAAATGCCAAAGTAGTGATAGAATATTGTGGCATTGAAGTAGCAGGAAAATTGTTAGTTTTAGCATTAAAAAAATGAATCAATGTTGAAATGAATTTTTATGTGCCCAATTGAAGAGCGTGTACCAGTGACAATAGTAACCTAAAAATTTAACAGTTACAGTTTGGTTCTGAAAGACAATCTTTAAAGAAATTGAGAAATCAGGGGGCATCAGTGAACCTATACCAGCCTCTCTTTGTATATAAATGTGGTGATATAGCTAGATATAAAAATCAGTGTCTTACTGGTACCATTTACAGTTAAGAAAACAGAATCTTTTTCTTAAAAATACCCATACTGATGTTTTTTCCTATGTTAAGAGCTACTTGTGTTTGTATGTATTTTTCTAAGTGAAAATATATGTACTCTTCATTTTTATTCCAGTGTTCATAATTGTTCATGCACTGTTTCTCCCCTTTGAGAATGTTCAGCGAAATGGAACTTGGTCAGAGATGTGCTCAAAGGAGAAGCATCACACAAGTGTGAAAAGTGTGTGCTTATTGGCAGAACAGAAAAGGTTACACATTATCATGGCACAGAAGAGAGAGGAGGTTTGATTTGAAGGGCAATAATGTTTATTATCCTTCTTGAAATAATAATTGGGGACCAGCAGCTTTCTCAGGATAAATGCTCCACCCCACTTCTCTATGGACAAGTGTGGGGAGGCCTAATTTCCATTTTCATTTTATGAACCTCTTGACATAGCAATTTTTAAATAAAGATTAATGGAATTGTTAAAAATCTGAGAGAAATCATGACTTGAGTTTTTTTTTCCCCTGTCTTCAGCTTTTGATGAAAAAAAATTTAAGTGTAGTGCAGGTAAGACTCAACTACTGTTCCAGGACAATTCTATGATTCTCTTAAAGTATTCAAAAAATATTTAAACAGTAGCTTTCTCTGGGGGAAAAAGTACCAGCTGGACAGTTAAAGGAACTGATTTTTGTCTACTTTGGATAAAGCAGTTGACTTATGTAAAAGCAATGTGTGAAATGTCGTTTTGTTTGGAATGTTAAGTGAGCAAATAAAAAACACGTTGAAATTGTTGTAAACTTTTCTATGGATACTTCTGCTCTCTTCCCATATTCCTCATCCCTTATTTATGTCATGTGTCCATGAAACATTTTTCTTATTTAATCATGTTACTCTAGGTGAATCAGAATATACAAAAAATTTTTTTGATTTTTGTGAATTTTTAACTAATTACCTACTTGTAATGTTGAGTGTGAATAACTTGTTGTGAGACCAAAAATTTACTTCAATTTTTTTTAAAAGCCACCATCATCACCCTCAGTTTTTACAATGAATAGGAATAATTCACACTACACTGCACTATTTTTTCCTTAACTTTACATAAAAGTTCTATTATCATCATAAAATGGATCTATTTTCATACTAATAAATTATTTTTTTTTGTAGGTGCATAGGATTCCTCTGTGTGTGTGTGTGTGTGTGTGTGTGTGTGTGTATCTTGTTTGAAATAAAAGTACTACATATAGAACTGGTTGGATAAGGCTGGAGGAGTACTTAACTAAAGTTAGTACTAAGTGTAGCTTTAAGTATATATATTAGAAAATAGAAAGACTGAAAATTAAAGAGAAAGCATCCATCTTAAGGAGTTTGTTGAAGAACAAAATAAACCTAAGGAAATTAGAGAAGGAAATATTAAAGAGCTTAAATACATATAATAGGATCAACACAAATAAGTTTTTGCTTGGAAATGCTAATATTGATAAACTTTGTCAAGACTGGTAAGAATAAAAAAAATTTAAAAAAAAGACTAGTAAGAATAAAAGAGAAAACAAATAATGTCAAGAGTGAAATATGAGACATCACTATAGATCCTACAGATATTGAAAAAATTTTTCAAAAATTTGAAAATTTAGATGAAATACTATTTCTAGAAAAATACTTATAAGAACTTATAAGAAGTGTACCAGAAACCATATGAGAACAAAAGTCCTAGAGCTGTTAAACCCTTTCCACTAGAAAATCTGCAGTTCTATATGGCTTGCACAAGTGAGTTAAATAACACATTTAAGATAACATAATATCAGTTTTCAGACAAGCTTGCAAAAAATTGAGTATAGACTCTGCAATTCATGAGACTATCATAGTCTTAGTGATTAAAACTCAACAAGGACAGTATGAAAAAGAAAAATTGCCAATGTCACTGTAGATGCAATAATGCTAAACAAAATACTGGCATATTGGATCCAGAAAGAGTAAATTTAATAAATAATGACCTATAGATATATATTATTTTAATATGTGGTAAATTACAGCTCAGTTCCCTCAATGTGATACCCAGAGTAAAACTAATGGAATTTGCCACATTAACATTTGAAAATCATACGATCTTGGATGTAGGAAAAAGCATTTGATAAAAATTCAACATCATGTTAAAAAAAATTAGGAAATGAGAAATAGTGATTACCTTAATTTTACAAAATGTATCTTTATAAAATAACAAGTATACTTAATGATAAAACTTTGGGATCAAAGTAAGAAAGAATTTACTCTTAATCACCACTGTATCAGTCAGCTATTGCTACAATAGAAAATGCATAACAACTACCACCATAAAAATATCAGTGGCATACAAAAAGCATTTACCTCTCACATATCAGCAGGCTAGCTAAGCAGCTCTGCTAATCTTAGCTGTATTCAGCTGGCCTTAAGTCTAGGCCATGGGTTTATGACCAGTTCTGGTCAGCTCCATGTGGCTCTAATTCATCTGGAACCAATGGGCTGCCAAACGCATTCTCTTCGCAGTAATGGCAGAAGCACAAGAACAAGCCCAATTGCTCAAACCCATTTCAAGCCTTTGCTCATGTCCACTAACATTCCCTGGGTCATGACAAGTCTCATGGCCAAGCCCAACATCAATGGAACAGGGAAATGCACTCATTGAGAAGGGGAGAGGAATGAATATTTTCTGGGTAAGTGCAAATTGACGTAGCACATCTATTCAACATTGTGCTAGAGATCCTAGTTAGTGCAGTAAGACAAATGGATGGAAAGAAACTAAAGTTACTGTGCACAAGTGATATGAATATGTACATAGGAAATCCAAACAAATTGGCATATAGATTATAATAAAAGTTTGGTAAAGTTGCAAATAAAATCAATGTAAAAAAAGTGAATTACAGTTCTATATCCCAGAAAAAGACAATCAGAAAATAAAACTGTAAAAATTCATAACAGCACTTAAAAATAGAACCCAAGAATATATATAACAAAAGAAATGTCACATTCTATGGAGAACGCTACAGTGCTATTGAAATACATTTTGTAAAACTATCAATAGAGATGTATACCATATTCTTGGATTAGAAAACTATTTTCACATTGATCTTAAAGATTTAATGCAATCTATAAATTCAAAGTATTTATTTTTCTTATTCATGTTCTGTTCGTAGAGGATAATAACCTGTATCAAAATGTTCCATAGGTCTCCAGAGTTTCCTTAGATGAGCAGCTACTCAGGGTGCAGTGATTATAGCGCATAGTGATTACACTGATGGCAGGTGATTCCAGCATCAGTGGGAAAGCTGGCTATCCAGGTATGTTTAAATTCTCTACTCATGACTGTTCTGCTTATACCATTGGCTAAAGCCAGTTACGTAGCCAAACCCAAAGACAAGTAATGGGGAAGCATGGTCCACTTCAGGGTGGAGGAAAGAAGTGAATGTTGTTGAACCATAATCGAATTTTTCAAATCTAGTAAGGAAATTTGATCCTAGGTAGATACCCTATAGAAATGGATGATCACGTACACCAGGATATGTGTTGTGGTAGGCTAGTTAATAGCCCGCAAAGACGACCAAGTCTTAAGCCCCAGAACCTGTGAATATGTTACCTTACGTGGTAAAAGCGATATGGTACATCAGGGATTTGGGGATGGGGAGATTATCTTGGATTATCTGGGGTAGCCCGATGTAATCACAAGTGTGTTTTTAAGAGGGAAGCAGAGGGAACTCTGACTACAAGAGAAGGCAATGT
>CAUYRT010104607.1:0-12447 GCA_963574885.1 Lepilemur ruficaudatus | reverse complement strand
CTTAGCACTATCTACACAGTTCACCCAATTACAGCCTCTCAGATCTTAATTCTAAAGGGTGGAGTTGAGGTAGGGACAAGAACATGCCAATCTCATTTACTATTCAGTCAGTCAAAAAATACTTATTGTACACAAATTATTTAAAAAACAACTCATTCCAACACTAAAAAAAAAAAAATAATTCTTTCCATCAAGGATACATTTTCACAGAGGGCCTCCAAGGTAGAGATTAGTAGTCTCTCCCTCCTTGGGATTTCTATGGAACTTACTGTTTGCAAAGCTTATTTGGCATTTAGCATTATTAATGACTTATATTTATTATTTTTTCATGTGCACATGTTTCATCTACCAATTAGGTAATAATTCCTAAGAGAACAGCAAAGCTTCTTGTCCATAGCTTCACATTTTAGTACCTTTAAAATGAGGTTCACAATTAAATGATTTTCAGTGAATTTACCGAGGTGTACAGTTAATCACATGAATCAGTTGGGGGGTGGGGGGTAGACCCAAGGCTGAATGATTCAGATTTTTAAAAATAGATTTTATTTTTAAGAGCAGTTTTAGGTTCCCAGAAAAATTAAACAGAATTTCCAATACTACCTCTCTCCCCAACCCCACAGTTCCCCCTATTATTAACATCTTGCTTTAGTGTGATACATTTTTTTATACTTGATGAACCAATATTAATATATTATTATTAATTAAAGTCCACAGTTTATGTTAGTCTTCACTCTATCAGTTGCCCAGTTGTATGGGTTTTGACAAATGGATAATACCACATATCCACCATGACTATAACACAGAATAGGACCAGGACCAGTGGCTCACACCTGTAATCCTAGCACTCTGGGAGGCCAAGTGGGAGGATCGCTTGAGCTCAGGAGTTTGAGACCAGCCTGAGCAAGAGCAAGACCCACATCTCTACTAAAAATAGAAAAAAACTAGCCAGGTGTGGTGGCACGTGCCTATAGTCCCAGCTACTCGGGAGGCTGAGGCAGGAAGATCGCTTGAGCTCAGGAAGTTGGAAGTTGCAGTGAGCTATGATGACACCACTGCACTCTACCTGGGGCAATAGAGTGAGACTCTGTCTCATAAAACAAACAGAAACCCCCCCCAAAACCCAATAGTTTCACGGCCCGACAGATTTCATCTGCTCCACCTATTCATCCCTTCCTATCCATCCCTTCCTCTCCCCCGACATCCTCAATGATTTAATTTTATGAAAATGTGATTCATATTGTTCCAATGGCAAAATAGAATAATGCGGGAAATATGATAGAAACTAAAGGGGCATGCATAATATTTAATTCTCATTTTATTATTATTTTCATCTTATTACTTCAGGCTCTGCTTTTGAATGATACAATGATGAATATGAATTTAATTAACTTCTCAGAAAGCTTATTGTTTTCATCATCTATTTTTTTCTCTAATATTGGAACACCCCTCGACACACACACATGCGCGCGCACACACATACACATACACACAAAGACATGTCTGGAATAAGAATGAAAAGAATGAATATTTTCTTCCTTCTTTTCCTTCCTCTGTTATTGGAGATGAGAGGCATTAATTTGTCAATCATTTGTGAGTACAATTACCTCTCATCCCAAGTTATTAGAATAATGACGTATACCATCTTTATCATCATCATCATCATTATCATCATCAAGAATCTTGACTAAGCACCTAAGTGTGCACAGTGCTGTTAGGCTTGACCTGTCAGGAGCTAACTGACAGTCATTCTCTGGATCCCTGAGACTTGCCAGAGACCTGCCTCCTAGGGAGGGTGCTGGAATTAGGTGAACCTTTCACTTGTCATTGCCAAGCAATCAGACTTATATCTCTGGAGTAGTAGTTACCCCTTTTCCCAACAGTGCCGTAGCGTGTTGTAAAATTAAAGCACATACGAAAGATGGTGGAAGAGGCATCTCTCCACTCTTGACCAAAGAAACAGGAATATCATCAGCTCTACAGTGACTGAGCTCCCTAAAGAGTAGCATATCTAATTCTTATGACTATTACCTTTTTAGCTTTCATAGAATTCAACATTTCCTCTAGAGCGTGTCTCGTAATTGTTTTTCTTATTAGTTCAAAAATAAAACATGTTGAATATATTACCATGGCTACTCCTTTAATTAATAATAAGACTGTGTTGAGTTTAAAAACAACTAACTCTTTTCATATTCAAGTTACTTTTAGGAGCTATTATAAATTATTACCTTCCTTTACATCAGAGGTGTCTTATGACTAAAGGCCAAGACAGCCCCCATGAAGCTCTTTAACAATGACTCTTATGTTTCTTTTAGTAAACTCATAATGTTAATTACACTCTGGAACAGATGGAGCGCCTTCGTCAAGGACCTCAGTGCACCCTACAAATGTCATGAGTCATCAAAGCCCTTCTGTAATGGCGGTGAGTATCCACGGTCACAATTTTATAGTTGAAGAAGCACAAAGAAGGCAAGTGTTTGTGTTTCTTAAAGTAGAATATATTTCAGTCGAATGATTTAGTCATCATCTAAGAAAGCAGAGAAACTCAACGAATATTTGTGGAACCAAGGAATGAACGAAATGGCCCATCAGCAAGACTTGGTTTCCTGGCAATGAACATCTGGACGATATTAATTATTTTGAAGAGTCACAGGTGAATGGATTGGAAGTTATCTATTGCTAACTGATTAATCTCTACAATGATTAGTGTAGAAAATGGCTATTAGGCTTTCATAGTGATATAGCAAATCTAGAAAATGATCGAACATTTTTGTAACATGATACAGAAACATTGAAATTTAGAGCTAAAAGATTCCAGAGGTTATTTAGTCAAGCGCTTTCATATTTTAGATGAGAAAATTGAGTTCCAGAAAGGTTAATAGGTGGCTTGCATGAAATCACTCGGCTTTTAAAACTTTAATTTGATTTCTTTCATACTCCCTCCTGTTTTGGAAAGGGTTTAATTTGGCTCAGTTACTCAGCTGGTTAGAGGCATCAATAATTAGAATCTAGGCTACTCACCCTAATTGATCCGTCCTCCCACTGAATTCCATTTCAAAAAACTTTCACAAATGGGTGCCTTTTTATACTTAAGTATCATAAAATACCAGAATGTGATGTTTGTAAGGTCATTCTTGTTATTCTTTTCTTTAATCAATGAGGAACCTGATATTCAGGGAGTTTAAGGGGTCAGTCCAGACCCCATGGCTCGTTTCTGGGAAACAGAGGCCTAGAATCCTCATTCTCTTTTTCCTAGTTCAGGCTCTGCAACTTTTATCTATTAATCATGATACCAATAACCAAAACCACCTATGTCATTTTATTCCGATTTTTCTGAAATCCTCTTCTAGTAAAGACAAATGGGAAACAAGCAAGGTAAAAATGGATCAAGGATTTAAAAATGAAAAAGAAAAAGAGTCCAGGACCTGTCATTAGGTCAGTAGTAATTGAGATTCTACCCATTTATTTGATATTTTCTACACCTATGAATCCAGATAGTGATGACAGTAATTTATCCTAAGGACACTGAGGCATTACAAGATCCCAAAGTCCTTACTGAATTTTCAGAGATTGAACTATTTCCATTATGATTTCAAGGTTGTATATTTTTATTTTTGATGCAAATTGTCAACCACAGGTAAAATGAGTAGTGACCCTCATTGAACAAGAGCATCTAGCTAAAATAACACATGGATCCTTAACCATCATTGTTAACTAAGAGTTTCTAGCATTTTTATGAATTTCAAGTTCATATCATCCCATTCTGCAATCACAATTCTTTAAATGGGGATCACCAAATGAAACAGAGGAATGCTTGAATTAGTTTTCAAGATAGTTTTTCCTCTAGCATACTTAGCCTTTCTTCCCGTGGAAGTTAGCACACAAATATACACTTTAGATCATCTAGTCAATTTTTTAAAAAAAATCCTAGCGTGAAAGTATCCATTTCAGATACATCTTGCAATATAATAACACTTTCCATTGATATGGTGTTTTTAACTGAAGCTGGTAAGGAGAGTGGGCACTTCCTCAGAGATCCTTGTGAGCTGGTGAAATAGACGACTCCTATTACAGAGATGGAGAAAGTGAGAGGAGGGGCTGGAGAGCAGAGTGGTTAGAGACTTTCCTTGGGTGCCAGTTATCAAGTCGTCAGATGCTCCTGCTATGCCCTCAACTTTAATGTCAGACAGAGTAGAGAGGTTGTATTGGGCTCTGATTCTGTAAACAATAATAATGTTTATTCTGCTGCCTTTACATCTTGTTTCCTCGACACATACACTCACCGTATGAGAATGACTCCCTGCTACTCTGTGTTTAGGCAATCAGTCATAGAGCTCGCCATTACTGTTTATCTCTCCCTGTGTACTAGGGTCTTTGAAAGGTTGTACTGTGGAATTTGTACTGTGAGTTGAATATTAATAAGATAAGGAGAAGAAACAAATTTCCCCTTTCCTTCAGAGCCCCAAACTGGCACTGTGAACAGGAAAATCAGCTCACGTGGGCAGGCCTAGATGTCCCACCTCTGCTCTGTTCCCTGTTAATACCTCATGACAACTGGAGAGATCGCCTTACAACAGTTCAGATTTTCTAAGGAAAACATTCAAGAAATCAGCACCTTTTACTTTAGTTGAGTGCTTGATTTTATTAGGAAAACTATGAAATTTTAACCAGCTGTTCTTCTTTTTACCTTCTTTTTGAAATACAGTTAAAGGTTAGCAATGACTTTTAGCACAAGAAACAAAGCATCTCAAACTCCTTAAAGAGATACATCAATATTCCGTTTTATTTCTGTATTTTGCACACACAAAAGCTTATTTCTGTAGATTTTCCCCCTGGCAGACTGTTACCTTCCTCTTCTTGTCTAGGCTCTCAACTTCAATGTGAAAGAGGCAAAGGAACTGTAGAAAACAATTTTAGGTTGTATGTAGATGAGGCTTAGAAAGAGAAAAGTTCAGACTGTGCACTTTCTCTTTATTCTTCCCTATAGCTGATTGATAGGTAAACCCAGGGGCGACGTTTTCATCAGTGGTTATTACACTTTGTGCTCTTACATCTTCTATCACCTGAGAATACCAAAGTGTTTGGCAGCCGTTAAAATGGAATCCTCGTAACATCTTTTCAAATTCAATCGATGGCTTGAATTATCCAGCCTCATTTGTTAGAGAAAGAAATAAGGATGCTAAGGTGAATTACCTGAATCCCAAAATATTGGTAGCCTAACTAGTAATTGAAAGTCTAAGTTAAAGTTCTTGCCCTAAAAATTTGAATTTAGGGCATTTTGACAAACCCTAGAAGGAGTCTCTCCCATGTGTCTTGCACAAAGCTGCCTAAAAAGTGTAGTATAGGTGGGAAAAGAGCGGAAGGGCTAACTCCAGGCTGGTTTTCAGGCCACCGACTTCAGCTTTTAAAATGATGACTGTTTAGAATTATATGCTTTTCTCTGTGTTGTGTTCTGTAGTTGGGAAAAAAGTATAGAGAGTAATCTGATAACCAATAAATGCTCAGATGTGGGAATGGAGTCAATAATTGATGACTAGGTTATTTCAAAGTAGAATGAGATTCAAATTTATGTCTATATAATAGAAATTTAAAAATCTGTTTACCAAAGCTCTGGAAAATTATTACAACTTCTAAAAGCCATTCTATCAATGATATTAACTGAATCTTTATCACATACAAAGCATGGTCCCAGGTGCTGAGGGCATCCAGAAATGAGAATCTAAGGGGCTTGCTCTACGCAGTGTCCACCATTAGAAGCTGACATAGAATATGTGTTTACAGAGCAATGGCCTCTGTTTTACCAATAATTAAGTCTTAGGTCATTTTTCTGCATCACCCACTCAATAGCTTTGGTGTATATAGCTTCCCACTTACAGCAGAATTTATATTATAGAATACTCCCATTTATTATTTCATTGTATCTCTTTAGCACCCTTTTTAGAGACTGAAGCAATGTGGTTATTATGATCCCCATTTTATAGACAGCAAACTAAAGTTATGAGTATTAAGAAGTTAAATGACTTGTTCAAGGTCAAGCAAAGAGCAAGGGTGAGACCTCTGCCTCCTGTCTGCCCTGTTCATTTTCTTTGCCCTATTCATGGTCCTGCCTGAGGAAGGACCATGTGAGCTTCGTAGCAAAACTTGGAAGGCCCTTGATAACGTGTTCTTTAATAAGCTATCTCTGATTAAAATATTTTATTATAATACCATTACAAAGAAAGGAAGGGAATAAAAATACATCTTACCCAACTCACCCAGTTTCTCTTTCTTGGTCTCCTATGCCAATATAAAGTTTTCAAAATGGGATTATATCACATCAGCTTCTTTGTGTCCAGTAAATGTTAAGTGATTATTGTACTAATTGTATGAATGAACTATAAAGAACTTTGTTCCTTTCTTATGATATACATTCTCTGCCTTTTATCATCATATGATCTTGTTATTTTTCATGTCTCTTGTTTTCTGACTTTGGTTTTAGTTGTTGGCTGGGCAGAATCCATATTTTACTCACTTTTATTTTTAATCTTAGCACTTAGTGCTGTGCACTCAACAGAGTATGTGCTCAACAAACATTTGCTGACTAAATAAATGATTACTCCCACTAGGGAAAATGAAACACAGACACATTGGTGACAGTAGATTCTCTGTTCACCTGCTCTCCCCCCTCCTTTTCTGTGAGCTTTCTCATGGCTGTAGCTGGGTCTTTTCTCTTTCTGGTAGCGTAGCTGGTCATTGAAAGCTTCACTTTAAATCTTGGTTTCATACATCTGGTGTCTCCCTCAGTGGCTTCCTGATTCCTCCACACAAGTGCTCCATAAATGTTTGCAGGATAAAAGCAGCAGGGAAGGAGGAAGGGGAGAAAAAGTATCCAATAATGTGCTTAACAGTTGTTGTGTGCTCTCTAAGGGCCAGGAACTGCTCTAAGTGCTTTACTTGGATCAAATCATTTACTCCCCTCAACAATCCTATTAAGTAGATCCAATCAGGGTCCCCAATTAACAAAACTGAAGCACAGAGAGATTAATTTGTCCAAGCTCAGACAACTGATAAGTGGTAGACACAGGATTCAAACCCAGTGTTCTTTATCACTGAGTTATACTGTGTCTTTTTTTTTCTCTCTCCAAATAACCTTTATGCAGAATATACTGTATCTTGGCATAGCCACGTGAAATTTTAGTGTAACACAGGAGAAAAGAGGGGAAGAAGGAAACAGTGGTCATTAACAGAGCATCAGTGACAGCCAACATGTTACAGTGGGGAAAACGCTAGAGAAAGATCCAAAAATCCTATGTCCCAGTAATAATTTTTCCCTATTGAGTTAATTTCATCTAATGTCTCTGGACTTACTCTTCTATTCTGCTAGATGGGTATAATTATTCTAAACCTGCCTTACTCAGAGTAGCCGTAAACTTATGTGAACACAATTTGAAATAAATTGAGCATTAAGTCCTATGACTCTGTAAGCTAAATATTTTAATAGCTCTTCTATACATGGCACAGCATATTTTATTTGTTATTCTCAACACATCTTCACATAATCAGTGTAATTCATCGTATTCAACTGAGTAGAGGCACCAAATGAGTATTATTAGCTTTTGTATAGATACAGTTTGATAAGATACAGAAAGTTTTAATATTATCACAGAGTTTTTATATAAAGTTTTATGACGGAGCAGGATGGAGTCTCGGTTTAATACCTGACATGTCTAGCATCATCCAACTACTCACGATACAAGGGTGGGGGCGGTGGCTGCTGGCGGGGGGGGTAAATATATAATCAGAGGAAAGAGCTCCACCTACTGATCAGCAAGGTCGCTTCCTACCACACCCTTGGAAGCCATCTCAATGTACAGTGGGTCACAGCGCGTTCACTTTGGAAAGTAACATTAGGACCATAATTACCACCACCACTACCACCTCCACAGATACACAAACATGCAAACCCTACCACTTACTGAGTATTTACTATTTGCCAGGCAATTGGAAGTTATTTCCACTAATCCTAATGACATCTCTAACAGTGGTGGTTAAGAGCAGGGCCTGAATCCAGGCCACTTTGGCTCAGAGCCTGAAACTTTTGTTTTCTAGGTGTGTGACCTTGGGCAATTTACTTAATTTCCCAGGGCTTTTATGTCCCTATCTGTAAACAGGGTTTATAATAACTTCTGTCTCATTGGGTTGCTATGAGGATTCAATGAATTAATGTTTGTAAAGAAGTTACAAAAATTGTTGGTGTATAAGTATTTGTGAGACAGATTTTTAAGAAGGAAAAGCAGCTGAAGCTTACAAAAGTTTATCACAGAACTGTTAAAGTGGCAAAGTTAGGAATTGAACACAGACTGTCTGATCCCATTGTCCATGTGCTTAAGCACTGAGCTAAATAGCTTCTTAATATGTGACTGCATGATGAAATGCAATCCAAAGGAACGAAGGGCAAGGGGTTGAGTTTTTATTTACAGAAATGGTATTTGCTATTTGAATGAAATCTAGTTTAGCCTTTTCCATCATTTTAATTCTTATGTTGGATTCCTAATCATTGCCTCTCCAATCCCTTAGCTTTATCCAATTGCTGCTACAAGAATTTTCATGAAAAACGACCCCAGATTGTGAGGATCATAAAACATTTCTCTTTTTATTTTCCTTGTCATTTTGAGGGCCCTTCCTAAGTACCTTCTTGCTACTGCTTGCAAATCTCTCATTTCAAGATTCTATCTTAACTCGATTGTTAAAAATCACTTATTCAACTCCGGATATAAAGGCATGTAGTAGTAATGACAACCTGTTCGCTATGTTGACGGAGCTTGTGGGAATGTTTATACTCCAGAGAGATAATAAAGAAAAGAACTGGTGTTTGACATAGTATTGAATTGGGCCCAGCTGCTGGGGCAGTCACTTCAGAGTCATTGGAGAAATTTGGAATTTGTGTTGAAGCGGGTGGGTGGATGGCTCTCTGCTTTGGGTTGACTGGTGATTCTTTATTTGAGAAAAGCAAATAGTCCAAAGGTAAGGGGAAATATTGGAGGAAAGTTCTGAGTATCAGGAACACCAAACTGAAGTAGAATAATAAGAGACATCTATCGGGGGGCCAGCCACATATGGCTTCTTTCCCTGACAAATGCCAACATATTACAAGTATAGTCACAATTTAGTGATATGGGAGATGGGATAAAATATTTATTTGGAGAAATGATTGGAAATTTCTTACACCATTTTAAGTATGGTTGGATCTCTCTATATTTTACAAAGGATTTACAAAATTTGTTAAGCACTCATGGAGAAATAAAGATAATTAAAATGTTGGGAAATAGAAAAAATGAAGAAAAGTTAAAAGACCGTGGGGAATTTAACTTGAAAAGAAAGCAATTAGGTACAACCTAAGTGTTTTCAAGTCTATGGAATGTTATTTATTAAAGAACCAAGTATCTGTTCTCTATTTCCATAGAGATTAGAAATAGAAATGGGCTTAAGTTGCCACAAGAAAGCTTATATTTACACACAAGAAAGAACTTCTTGATTAAACTCTAGAACTTACTCAGGAGGGAAATTGTGGGTCTTTGGTCCAGGAAATCTTTAAGAATTGAAGAGGTAAGCCCTGAGTAATCTGATGTGGTGTTGGGTTAAAGCAGAAGGCTTAACTGGAATGTCTTTAGGTCTCATCTAGTACTTAAATGCCCTGATTGCATAAATAAGAATTTGTCCACAAAGCAGGAAGAAAAGCAGACAGAACAACCATTTAGCAATGCAGTTGCTATTCCTGAGCAAAGATTTGGGAAATCTCTGTTTTGAAGCAGAGTTACAATGTCCTACCCAAAACCTTGTGAACATCTTGGAAAGTCCTGGTCAGGCATTCACCCTTTTTAGCCTCACTGATAGGGTCCACTTGAGTGGCAAAGGACCTATCCATCATTTCCTGTTTGTGTGGGAATCTGTAATTATTTTGAGTATGTGTGTGTGTGTCTAAAAAATAATTCATGTAATAAATACAATATTTTAGATGAACTTGTCTGAAATGGATGCAATCTAGGCAGTTGCTTTTTGGTAGTCTTTCTTTCTTTCTTTCGCTCTCTCTCTCTCTCCCTGTTTATCACACAGTATTTTTTAGTTTCCTTTAAAAAAAAAAAAAAGTCATTTCCTCTCTTTCTGACCTTGCACAGGCAAACAGAACTTTCTCCAATTAAGAGACATCTTGGTGTTGTTGATTGACATCAGGGCAACTTCAGAAGCTGGCAAGTAGGAAAATCTTTTTAGGGGGCAAAAGGATTTGTGCCAATAATTTGGTGGCTCATAAATTGAAATTAAAAGCTAATGTCAGTATATGAGGGTGGTGATGAAGTATCCTCTAAGATTTTGAAAATAAGGTGGTCTCTTTTTTTTTTATTGTTAACTTTCCTTAAAGTTAAAATTGCAAAATGCTTACACAATGGATGTGATTAGCTATTTGCATGTGGTGAATGCAGAGTTGGGGAACAACTGACATTTCAGTCAAGGTGAACGGAGAAGGAATATCAGAAAGGACCGGAAGGCGATTGTAATTTTGTAACTTAGAATGTGGAAACCCAAGCATTTGCTTCCTCTCCTGGCTTGGAGGAAGCATCTCTGATAACAAGGCTCACCAAGGACGGAGACTTAGAAAAGTCTGAGTCACAGAAGCCGCAATGATGAGGGGAGGCTCCGCAGGTCTCTCTTCTACTGGCTGAGTGCCCCGTGCTGCATGGGTGCGGTGCGCACTGTCTGGGGGATGGACATGCTTGAAGCTCTGACTCTGGTGGGGCAAAGGCAATATATGTAATCTAAACATTTGTCATTTGTACCCCTGTAATATGCTGAAATAAAAAAAAATTCTAAAAAAAAAATAAACAGTTTAATGATAAGAAAAAAGGAAAAAGATGAGCATAGATTCCACCTGTGCTCCTCATCAGGCCACCTTTGGATGATTTCCCTCTCCACGTGGCTTGATGACGCGAGAATGGCTCCCCGGCTCGATCACACTGACCTTCCTGACACTTGAATTTCTCATTGTAAATGACTTATAGATCAGTCCCCATGCGCTGAATTGATGGAATTCTACTTGTGAGAGACGGCCTGCTCATTGGCACACTGATATTAGGGGTCTGAATTTATAGGTTTCACATCCTGGAATATTCATTACAGTACATGCAAAGTAGGGGTTTGTCTGAGCAGCAACTATCCCTCTCAGTCTCTCTCTGTCTCTGTCTCTCTCTCTCCCCACCCCCCCCATGGCGTCCCCAAGCCTATACAAAAATATGATGTTAAAATATTTTTGTTCAAGTGACTGTGCTTCTCCAGCTCCCACGGATGAGGGCTCCTTCCGTCGTCCTAGAGGGTGGAGATGAGGAAACTGCGTCAAGCCTTGGAGGGAGGAGGCCCTGAGTGGCTCTAGGGCTGTCTAGCAAGTAGGGTCATTCTCCTGCGAGAACAGCGGTGGGATTGATGACTCACAAACTCAACAGCCACATTTAACAGATACGTTGTACCTCAATCATTTCGAAATGTAACAACCCCAATATTCACTTGCACAGGATTAGTGGTTTCCTGCATTGCTCTCCAGTGCGCTAAGAGATTGGCTTTTTCTGGATGACAGAACTATATGGTGCCATACATCATAAAACTGTGTAGATAAACGTGTATTGGTTTTAGATAGTAATGGATTTCCTGACTCTTGCACCAGCACTCTAGCGACTCTCACTACCATGCTACCTCTGGCTGTGACCTTATCGGATTTCATGAGCTAAACAAGCTTTGGCTGGGGCAGTTTGTGAATGGCAGTGGCCCAAGGAAAACCAGGTGCTACAGGAAGTGGAATTGGTGATTCAGTCAGGTGCATTCTTTCTTGTGATTCAGACTGACCCACTTACTAATCATTGTGAGTGGGCACTCTGCTCCCAGGGGTGCTTGTGAATAAGATGTATAGTGAAGGTCTTAATCACTTTTGCTGACTGAAAATCTTTCATAGAGATTGTTCTGTCTAATGCCTTTAGAATTTCAAAATCTGGAATTGATTCTCTTGTGGTAATAAAAGTTATTGGTAATCCTATTGTAGGTATGCTATATGCTCTACTTCCTGTTGTTACTCAATATTGCAATGTGCAATATTTTATTAAATACCCAAGGCATTTTGCTTCGGAACTATCTTTGCATTTGGCAATAGTATATTTCTTCTTCTTCTTCTTTTTTTTTTTGAGTTTGTTAAGTCTTTGGACTTTAAAGTAATATCTATATATATAAGAAGTAAGGTAACTTGTTTATTTCTTTTATTTGTTTATGTTTTCCCTGTAGGATTTTAAAAACGACTATCTAATAGAAGCAATAAGTTAATAAATGAGAACATTGAGGCAAGAAGAAAATACAGCAAAGAAAGTAAAGCAGGATAGGAAGGAGGAAACATAAATGTTAAGTATCCATAGCACATATTATAGCTAATCTATAGAA
>CAUYRT010104606.1:0-10454 GCA_963574885.1 Lepilemur ruficaudatus | reverse complement strand
GCCATGATCTCACACCTCTGCCTTTCCCCGTTTCTATAGTGCCCTCCTGCCCACCTTACGGTCCTCCGATCCTCTGAGTGGTGGAGCTGGGGTAAGCCCAGATACACCCTGACCTCACTGGGAAGAGAAAGTGAAATCCTAACCTTGGCCTCTATCAAGACACAGGGGCCGGGCGCGGTGGCTCATGCCTGTAATCCTAGCACTCTGGGAGCCGAGGCCGGTGGATTGCTCAAGGTCAGGAGTTTGAAACCAGCCTGAGCAAGAGCGAGACCCCGTCTCTACTAAAAATAGAAAGAAATTAATTGGCCAACTAAATATATATAGAAAAAATTAGCCGGGCATGGTAGTGCATGCCTGTAGTCCCAACTACTCGGGAGGCTGAGGCAGAAGGATCGCTTAAGCCCAGGAGTTTGAGGTTGCTGTGAGCTAGGCTGACGCCACGGCACTCTAGCCCGGACAACACAGTGAGACTCTGTCTCTAAAAAAAAAAAAAAAAAAGACACAGGGACAAAAACAAACTCAAAATTCTTCAAGTAGTTGAAATAAACATTCCAGGAAAATGGTGAAAGCAGCACAGTAGAACTCCACTTAAATACTTGTTAGAAGCCATAAGTGGAGACACCGACCAGTGCATGAAAATGCATGAGACGTTCTGTTATATAAAAGAAATGAAGACATAACACACACCTGCCAGTCACGCCTGTGTTAAATTCCTGGCTGAGGTGGGAAATGCAGCTCTCAAAGCCGGGAGGCGAGGCAAGGAGCAGCTCCAGCCCCCCGCAGGGGGTCCCTTCCCCGATGTGAACAGGCAGGTGCCCTCGTGGCTACGGTCACACGAGAGGGAGGACCGTGTGCCACGACCCGGCTCTCAGACCACGGCGTGGACGTGTGGACACGCTGGAGGGCAGAGGAGAACAGAGGTGAAGAACTTTAAGTTTGTGGGATTATTTTGGCTAAATTTTCTGATTGTATGATACCAAATTTTAAAAAACATATAGTTTCTTTTAGCAGAAAAGAAAACAGCCACATTTCTCTACAAGAGAAAGGCCTTCTCTGCGGCACATCCTGGGTCCTGCCCCGGCCAGGCTGGGGACTCTGGGTGGGTGTGTCGACGTGGCCGGTGCCTGCTTCAAGAAACCCCCCAACCCCCAACACTCAGGAAAACCCACCTACGATGGAACCACGCCAAGAACGAGGAACGGAGAGACAGGTGACAAACGACCCGGGGAGTTCTGACACTTGTCTCCACGTCCTTTCAATGAATGAGTTCCAGGACGGGGACCGCAACAGAGGCCACGCAGGCAGCTGAGCAGGTATTTCAGAATCGTCACATTGTATGCTTTAAACATTATGGTTTGTTTTGAATAATATTGGTTACTCAAAACTTTAACCCATGATTGAAATTCACAAGGTATTTAAATACATGCTAAAGGCGGTTTGAAACTAAAGCAAATATAATGTTTTCCCAGAACATTGCTCTCAACTCACCCTGAAACTGTGACATGTTATTTGCAATACTAAGGTACCAGTGAGGTCGAATTGAGCACATTCTGCATGTGTCCCCACACTGATTCGGCTTATAAACTGGTGTGACCCAGCAATCCCACTCCTAGGTGTGTGCCCCAAGAAACTGAAAGCAAGGACTCGGAGACATTTGCACACCACATGCAAAGCAGCATTCGCTGCAGCAGCCAGAGCAGGAAGCAACGCCAGTGTCCAAATGCCTGATCGACAGGTAAACAAAACGTGGTCTCTCCAAACAGTGGAGTTTTTTTTTTTTTTTTTTTTTATGAGACAGAGTCTCACTTTGTTGCCTAGTCTAGAGTGCCATGGCGTCAGCCTAGCTCACAGCAACCTCAAACTCCTGGGCTCAAACGATCATCCTGCCTCTGCCTCCCGAGTAGCTAGGACTACAGGCATGCGCCACCATACCCAGCTCATTTTTTCTGTATATTTTTAGTTAGCCAATTAATTTCTCTCTATTTTTAGTAGAGACAGGGTCTCACTCTTGCTCAAGCTGGTCTCGAACTCCTGACCTGGAGCAATCCGCCCGCCCGCCTCGGCCTCCCAGAGTGCTAGGATTACAGGCGTGAGCCACGGCTCCCAGCCACACACAGTGGAATATTATTCAGCCTTGAAAAGGCAGTTCTGACACACAGATGGACCTCGAGGACAGCGTGTCAAGAGAAATAGGCCAGTCACAGAAGGACTGATACCGTATGATTCCACTTACACACGAGGGAGGACCAGGAGAAGGCGGAGTCGCAGAGACAGAAAGCAGGACGGTGGGTGCTGGGGCCAGGGGGAGGGAGTGTTTAACGGGGACAGAGTTTCAGTTTGAGAGGATGAGAAAGTTCTGGAGACGGATGGTGGTGATGGCTGCATGACAGTGGGAACGTGCTTAATGCCCCTGACTGTGCACGTAAGAACAGTTATGGACCGGGTGCAGTGGCTCATGGCTGGAATCCTGGGTGACAGAGCAAGACTCCATCTCAAAAAAAAAAAAAAAATGTTATGATTAAGTAAATTATATGTGATGTGTATTTAATCACAATATAAAAAATTGGAGGAAGAAGTTACCAGGCCAGAAGAAACATCATTGTTACACTCTCTAGATGTCTTCCTGCTTCTACTTTTCTCACAGGGAAGGGCAACAATGGGGACACAGGTGGCACCTGCCCTGCAAGGGCCTCTGATGCAAGCACTCGGCTGACTTTTGCCCCCAGAGAACATCACATCGAGGGTGAGATATCTCTGGACGCCTCCAGCCCTGCTCTTTGGACCAAAACGAGACAAAAGGAAAAAGTAGCTTCTCTTCCTGTTGCTTTCATGGGCCCCCGGCTCTGGGCTTGAGTTCCAGGGTGACCTCAGGCTTCATCTGCTTCCTCCTTTACCCACCCAACCCATGGCCACTTGGGTGTGGCCCTTGCCTCTGGGGCCTCCCCGCTGCCCTACTCCATGCGGACACCAGACTGATCTTCCCAAAGCACCCAAATTCCTCTGTCACTCCAAAGCATCCATGGCTCGCTGCTGCCTGCTAAGCAAAATCTCAGCTCCAGGCCTACTGGTCGGGGAGACTCTGCGGACTCCACACTCGCTGCTCCCCCCTGGCAGGGCCTATGGCCCGTCCCCGTCTCCGAGGGGGTGGTTGAGTGCACAGGCTCTGGAGTCAGACCTGGACTCAACTCCTCGCTCCATCTCACCTCTCTATCCAGTGTCCTCACTAGAGAAAAGGATGCTAATGACACGGGTCTCAGAGGAGATGAGATGCCAACAAGAAATGCAGTCGTCATCTGCCTTTGCCGAAAACATCTGGGTTCTGCTGACCTTGCGCGCTCTCTCTACCTCAAGCGTCTAAGCCTCACTTCCCTGTGGGTCCAGCTCAAAGCCCACCTTCCCCAGGAGCCCCTCGCTCCTCTGAAAACCGTCTTGAGGGTGTTCGATCCCAAGAACAGATGTTTCTTGCCCCGTCTCACAACCCAAGACCACGTGTTTCTCCAGGGCACAGCAACCTGGTCGAGGTGGTGACAGCAAACAGCCCACACGATGCAGCACCCTGGCACCAGAGACGACTACTGAACGGAAAGGGGTCTCAACAGATGTTGACGTGATGATGGCCCTTCAGAAATTTAAACACTGGACTCCAAGTCTGAGTATCTTTGCTGCTGGCTATTTAAAAGACAGGGGAGCTTCAAAAAGGAAGGTGGTGGCCAGGCACGGTGGCACATGTCTATAATCTCAGCACTCTGGGAGGCCAATTGAGCCCAGGGGTTCTAGACCAGCCTGGGCAACACAGGCAAGACCCTGGCTCTACTAAAAATAGAAAAACTAGTCAGGTATGATACCTGTAGTCCCAGCTACTTGGGAGGCTGAGGCAGGAGGACTGCTTGAGCCCAGGAGTTTGAAGCTGCAGTGAGCTGTGAGGATGCCACTGTACTCCAGCCTGGGTGACAGAGCGAGACCCTGTCTTTTTTTTTATTGTAAAGGAAGGTGGGTTGTTTTGACACAGTGGAGACCCCAGTATGACGACCACCCAGAGGCCACAGTCCCCACCTGGAGCTGGGAAACGCAGACGCCCCACACAGGAGATGCAGGGTGAGGACGTCCTGACCGAGGACTGCCAGCTGTTCAGGAACCAGGCAGCAGTGAGCAAACACTGCAGAGGAGGAGGATGAGGTCAAGCATGATGCCTGATACCACGAGATAATTGCCACTGTCTCGTTAATTATGGGTCAAAAGCTAGGACTATGAAGGAGCTTGAACCAGATATTTAAAGAGCCTCCTTTGGCGCCTCCTGCACTAGCACGACACTGTCACCAAGTCAGGGCCCACTGAATCCGAGGACTAAATGTCAGCCGTGTCCCCAGAGGCAAGAACACTGAGCTAACCCAACCCGCCAGCCAAGGACAGTCACTGCGGAGCCTCTCAGTGACGCTGGATGTCATCATCCACTGCACCCCAGTGACAAACGCCAGTCCGCAGTGTTCCTGCCAACTGCAGATCCTAACCACCACGACCAGAATGAGACCCTACCAGGAGCAGCTGCAGTTAGAAATCCTGCTTCTCATAGCTCCTACTGCAAAGTACAGCTCATCTCGGACTTAATCTCACATAGGAAGCCCCGAACATCTAATGACGCTACTTTATCGAATACATCACTTCTTAGAACTTTTAATTTTGAAGAATTTGTCTGCTACCCTTGTGTGTGGAAAAAAAAAATATGGTCGGACCTACTTTCAAACTTAGGCTCCTCCCTCCCCCAGAAGACAACCGCGAACCCCCCTCCTTTAAGAGGCTCCTGGCCCAGACCCTCCCCCGGCAGGTGTCATACAACCAGAATGACGACGAGAGCAGAGACAGGGCAGCGGGGACACTTTACTCCAGAGATTCCTCCCATGTTTCATATTAAATATCTGAAATATATTAATCTTAAAAAAATATCAACACAGTACTCAATGAATAGAGGCAGTGGAGTAAACAAGATGTCCAGGTCGCAAAATCGTAGGTCACGTAAAAAACTGGAGGATGTGGAGCCACCGGTGCACAGCGGACTCTACAGGCGACAAGCCAGAGGACAGAGGCCGTCTGCGCGCGCTCAGTCTCAGAGGAGGTTTTCGGGCTTGGGGTAGCCGAAGAGAACGAAGTCGGCCTCGTAGAGTTTGTACAGCTGCTGTCGCCAGGCCAGGGGGATCTTGGCGAACCAGTCTTCCTCCCAGCTGCTGGCGGTCCTGTTCCGGTAGCTCGGGGGGAAGCGTAGGCGCCCGTCCACCCTGAGCAGCCGCAGCAGCTGCGCCGCGTCCTCGTCCAGCGTCTCCAGCTTGCCCACGAAGTCGTAGTCGATCTGGCATGGGTGGCAGAGGCGGTACACCTGCCGCCAGTGCTCGTTGAAGGGCGCCAGGCGCTCGGTGCGCGGGTCCAGCAGGTACTGGATGAAGTTGGCGAAGGACACGCGCAGGCCAGCGCCGAAGGCCTCGCCCACCGAGCTGGGCGGGCTGCTGAGGTTGGCGTACAGCCGCAGCATGGGCATGGCGAACCTGCGGTAGAACTCCTCGTTCTCCAGCTCGAACTTGCTGCGAAAGGCCGAGATGAGGCGCACGAAGGGGTCACGCACGAACAGGAACTTGGTGTACTTCTTCAGCTTGATCTTCATGAGGTGGCGCGAGAACCTGCCGTAGCGGCGCCAGAACTTGTTGAAGGTCAGGTGCGTGCTGGAGTTGTGCACGTGCTCGCGCGGGATGTCCAGCGGGTCGCGGTAGGGCGCGCCGCGGTCCAGCAGGCTCTCGCTCAGCACGATCATCACGCGCTTCCAGTTGGTGCAGGCCACCTTGGGCACGTAGCAGTAGATGACGCCGTGCCGGTCGTCCACGATGAGGTGGTTCAGCTCGTAGTTGGGGATGTCGTCGAACGAGCGCTCCTTGGTGGGGAAGGCCAGGCTGGCGTTAGCACAGGAGGCCCGCAGCACGCGCCTTCGCTCCGCCTGCTGCCGGCCCTGGTCCGGGCTCTGCCGGGCGCCGTGCGGGGACCAGTCGTAGCCCCGCACGCTCTCCTCCAGGCGGCTCTGTGCGGGCCTGCTGGGCGCCACGGGCGGCGGCTCTGTCTTCCTCCCAGAAAGGTCGCCAGGCTTCCCGGAGCCGAGCAGCTTGTCCAGAAACTCCTCCGCGTCCTGTTCTTCGCCCTGCCCGGGAGTGGGGTGCGGCCTGGAGAAGGACGTGTGCAGGTAGAAGTGGGCGGTGCCCACATTGTCCCAGTACACGATGATGAGCAGGATCATGAGGACCGACCCCAGCGCCAGCCACAGCCGGAAGAGCCGGGGCCTGGCCATGCTGCCCGGCCGGGCCCTCGCGATCGCTCACTGCAGCTTCCGGGAGAGACGGGACATCGCTGGAGGAACCTGGAGGGGCGACAACAGACTGAATTACAGACTGAGACCAGCCAGCGTCTCCTCTGACTCCTACTTTCTGATCCGTGAGGGACTTGGAGGGCTTCGGGACAGGTGCCTGCTGACGCCCCAGACCCCTCCCCCTGCCCTCCCACCTGTCAGGCACCTGATTAGTGGCTCCGCCCCTTGGTCCAAAGCATCAGTGACCAAGAGGGGAGGGGGACCCCAATCAGCATACTGAAAGGGAGGGGGCAGTGCAATGGGCCAGCCCTCCCCCCCCACACCCCTCCAGGGTACAGGGCAGACCAAATAGACACCTGAGAGATGGGCCCTGCCTCTGGCTACGATGCAGGTGCAGGGTGACCGATAAGGCAGCACAGTCCTGCCTCATCTGCGCCCTTGACGTGGAAAGGGCAGAATGCACGAGGTAAGTGGGCACCTGGGGTCTGCCTGGCTGCTGGGGTAGCCCACGTGAACCCCCTCCAGGCTCCAAGGGCCCATCAGCACCCCTGCAGGGGACACACAACAGCAGCAGTGCCTCGACTGATAGGGACGGCCACCTGATCCCCAACAACAGAAGGGGGCAGGAGAGCAGGGAGGGAGGGTTCTGGTGATAGCTCCTGACAGCCTGCAGGTCCCCAGGCTATAGCAGACTGGGCCAGCAGGCCAGGCCAGCTCAGGGGGCCAGGGTGGAGAAGTGCGGGCCAGAGGATGGCAGACATGTAGCTATTTACAACTATAATAAAGACTGTGGACAGTTAGCGTGGATGCTGGCGGTACAGAGCATGCCTGACCTGGCCCTGCTCAGCAAACACTGAGCACAGTTCTGTCTCAGGGGCTTCGCTGAGTGCCAGGGACATCTCGGGAAATAAGACGTTGTCTCTGGCCAGCTGTGCTGATGGAGAAAGCTGACCGAGTTGTCGGAAGGCCGGCTCCGAGGTGAGTAGTGCCCTAGCTGGCTTCACTCCCAGTTCCCCGAGACGGAGTAGCCCACTTCTCTCACCTCCTCCCTCCTATGACTCAAAACTCTAGTGTAACACAACACACTTCAGGAAGACCCTGGAAGGTGGAAAGAAGACTGCAGACAGGCCAGGGACCTCGGGGCTTGAGGAGTGACAAGAGGTGAGCTCCCTGGGTCCCTTGTCTCCCATGTGCACAGGACAGGGTGGAGAAGCCTCTGACCCCAAACCATCAATAGGCACAGACAAAACATCTTCTAGAAGCACCTGCTCCCCTTGCCAAAGGGCAGGGGCCATGCAGTAAAAATATGACTTGCCCAAAGAGGTATCTGGCCTTGGCCCTTGGTTTCTGGGAGGTGACCTCTAAGCCCTCGAGTGCCCTGCCTCATCGGATTGTCTTTGTTTTCCTGGGGGCTTTGGGCTAGAGAGTCAACAGTGTGCTTTATGATGGGGGCTCTGGGCCACGCAGTATCAGCTCAGCTTCGAGGGCCAGAGGCGCAGGTCAGCGTGTGCAGGGTCAGCGTGTCCACGTGGTGGAGTCCCAGCAGAGACTCTGAAAACTAAGGCTCAGTGGAGATCCCCTGGTGGCAACAGCCGTGCACGGTAACTCTTCCCTTGGCTGATTTTAATCTTTTAATCTGTCTCCCTTCCCTGTGATAAACCATAACCATGAATGTAACAGCTTTCTGTGAGTTAGTTGTGTGCCTTCTAGCAAATCACCAAACCCAAGGGGGCTCTTGGGGACGCCTGCACTTGTTATTGGTGTCACAGTGAGAGGTCTTAGAAGCTATTCCCTAACTTCACAGTGACCTAACAGAAAGATCTTTCTAGCATCACCTGCTCTACTTAAGCCCAACACAAATGGAAGAACCGCAACCCACAGTTTCATCAGGGATGCCTTGGGAGCCGATCTTCCATACCACCCCTTCCCCCACAAAAGCAGGGGGCATACTCCTGTTCCCCTCCCAGGCATCAGGTGGTGCTGGCAGGGCTGAGCAGGAAGCTGAGCCCCCATCCTCTGCCCATGGAAGCAGAAGGTGCTCTGACTGTCCCACCAGGGCAGTTGTTGGTGGGGTCTCAGGGGGAGCTAAGCCTTGACCCCACCTGGCATCCACCAGGGAGAAGGTGACATGAGGCAGGACAGTCCACGTTCTGATTCCCCCTGCCCACAGCAGGGCCCAGTGGGGACCTGAACTCCACTGTGCCCCCACCTGGCATCCTGGGGTGGAGCGAGGCATTAGAGGTCAGGCTAGCTGGCACTCCTCTTCCTCCTCTCTCCTGATGTTGATGGAAAACATTTGTCATGCAGATATTAATCAAAAGAAAGCCAAGTGTGGCTATATGAATACCAGATGAAGTAAACTTCAGAAGGAAAAAAATTACTAGAGACAAAAAGGGACATTACATAAAGAAAACAATTTCAATCTACAGGAAGACAAAATAATCCTAAATATGTATGCACCAAACAACAGAGCCTCAAAATACATAAAGCAAAAATGATTGAGCTAAAGGATAAATAGGCAAACCCACAATTATAGTTGGAGACTTCAATAGTTCATTGAAGGCTTGATAATTGATAGAACCACTAGACAGAAACCCCACAAGGACACAGAACTTAACACTAGCAACCAGCAGGGTCTAACTGATGCATGCAAAGCACTCCACCAAACAACAGAATACACATCTTGTCCCAAGCACTAACAAAACACTCATCCTCGTAGACCAAACCCCAACAAATGTTAAAGAAATGAAATCACAATTTTCCACCCATAAAAGAATAAAACTAGAAATTGACAACAGGACAATCTCCAAACACTTGGAAATTAAGCAACATACTTCTCAATAATCTCAAAGGGAATTTTCAAAACACACAGAACTGAATGACAATATAACATATCAAAACACAAAGGATGTAGATAACACAGTGCTGAGAGCAGTAGAAAACAGGAGAGATATCAAATTAATCATCTAAGATCCATTTCAGGAAACCAGAAAGAGAAGAGCAAGATCAAGCAGAAGGAAGAAAACAGCAGAAATTGATAAACTTGAAAACAGGTGGGCAACAGAGAAAATCAAGGAAACAAAAAGCAAACTCTTAGGGAAAAATAATCTTGGAAATTGATCAGCCTCTAGAAAGACTGACAAAGATAGGAAAAGAAGACACAAATCATGTTTTATCACGAATAAAACGGGATAATATTAGATCCTGTGGCCATTAAGGGATGACTATGAAGAGCTTCATGTTCACAAATTTAGCAACTTTGATGAAACAGACCAATTCCTTGACAACCACAAACTACCAAGATGAATAATCCTATACTCATTAAAGAAACTGAATTTGTAATTTAAAATCTCCTAAAAAAGAAATCTCCATGGTTTCACTGAAGAATTCTATCAAACATTTAAAAAATAACATTGATTTTATATAATCTTTTACAAAAAAAGAGAACTCATTACCCAAACCAGACAAAACAGTAGAAAAAAAGAGAAAGCTACAGGCCAGTATCACTCCTGAAACTAGATGTAAAAATCCTCCAAATAGGCCGGTCACGGTGGCTCACACCTGTAATCCTAGCACTCTGGGAGGCCGAGGTGGGTGGCTCATTTGAGGTCAGGAGTTTGAGACCAGCCTGAGCAAGAGCAAGACCCCATCTCTACTAAAAATAGAAAGAAATTAGCTGGACAACTAAAAATATATATAGAAAAAAAAATTAGCCAGGCATGGTGGCGCATGCCTGTAATCCCAGCTACTCGGGAGGCTGAGGCAGAAGGATCGCTTGAGCCCAGGAGTTTGAGGTTGCTATGAGCTAGGCTGATGCCACAACACTCTAGTCCGGGCAACAGAGTGAGACTCTGTCTCAAAAAAAAAAAAAAAAAATCCTCCAAATATTAGTTAACCAAATCCAGCAATGTATAGAAAGAATTACATCATGACCAAGTGGGATTTATTCTGAGTGTGCAAGGATGCTTCAGCATTCAAAAAATCAACCATGGGCCAGGCGCAGTGGCTCACGCCTGTAATCCTAGCACTCTGGGAGGCTGAGGCGGGCGGATCGCTCAAGGTCAGGAGTTCGAAACCAGCCTGAGCAAGAGTGAGACCCTGTCTCTACTAAAAA
>CAUYRT010104604.1:0-16638 GCA_963574885.1 Lepilemur ruficaudatus | reverse complement strand
CAGCGTGGAGGCCCAAGGGTGCCAGGATGTTCACCTGCCTTCTGGCTGCTGCCTTGCCCTGGCTCCAGGCATCTGGGCTTCTCACCATCATTCTTTTATCATTTGTTCCTGGCTCTTGGCTGTTCTGACCAGTAGCCTTCTGTCTCTCTCTCTCTCTCTCTCTCTCTCTCTCTCTCTCTCTCTCTCTTTATTAAACAGCTTTATTGAGGTATAATTGACTTAAAATAAGCTGAGTATTGTGAAGTGTACAATTTGATAAATTTTGACATTCACATGCACCCAGGAATCCCTCACCACCAGAATCAAGATAGAGAACACATCCATCACCCCCAAAGTCTCCTTGTGCCCCTCGGTCATCCCTCCCTCCTGCCCTTGTCTGCCCCCATTTCCAGGAACCACCCATCTGTTGTCTGTCACTGTAAATTAGTCTGTATTTTACAGAGTTTTATGTGGATGCAATCACATAGTATATGCTCTTTTTTGTTTTTTCTTTTTGGTCTGTCTGCTTTCACTCAGAAAAATTATTTTCATCTTTGTCCTGGTTGCTCCGTGTATCAGTGATTCATTCCTTTTTCATGCTGAGTGCTCTTCCATCACCACAATTTGTTTATCCATTCCTCTGCTGGTGGACATTTAAATCATTTCCAGGTTTGGGGAAGCCATTTTCTTAAGCCAGCTGGCCGGGCAGACCTTCAGAGAACTCCCAGAGCTCTTGCTGCCAAGGCAGCTTGCTCTGACCGCTCCTGCCCTGCCACCGTGGGAGCGGCAGGGGTGTCCCACAGAGCGCCGGAAGAGCTGTGGGGAGCACTGACACTGCCTCTCCGTACAGCCCCTCTGCTCCTCCCCCCCCCCCCCACTGCCTCCATTCCAGCAGCCGCTGGGATCACAGCTGCCCCTTGATCTGAGCCAGGAGAAGAAGGGGCCAGATGAGGACTGTAAGGAAAGGGACAGTTCAGGAGTGACACCTTTCATTTCATCCACACCTCCCACCGTTTGCCCTCTGAGGAGACGGCAATGCCCTGCAGAGTGGTAGGTTGATAACAGCTTTTATAACACAGGCTCTTGGAATATGTTTCTAAGAGACCAGTAGAGAATGTTTATGGTGGTGCTTCTTAAACTTTGCTGCAGAAGGTCATGTAAAACGCAGATTCTGATCCGGTAGGCCTGGGGTGGGCCTGAAACTGTGCATTTCCGGCAGGCTCTCAGATCCTACGATACTGCTGTCTTCAGACTGCACACTGAAGGGGTCAATCCCAGGTGTTTAATTATTTAGTAATTGCTTTCTAACGAGTGTTTAATCACTGTCTGTAAAACTCCACTAAATACAGGCTAATGCAAGTCTTCCTCTCTCCTGGAGATGCCCCGTGGCTATTCTGAATTAGCTGGGCCTCCTACCAATGCCCCAAGTGCTCCCTGGAAGCTAAGACTGGCGCTACATCGGGATGGGGCTGGGTTTCAGCATGTCAGGAACAGCACCTCCTGCTGGCAAAATAGTGATGGCTCCTCTTGTTTTCTGCCCTTGGTTCCTGGGAAATACTGAGTTCTGGAACTACGACTCTGCAAAAATGCATTATGGGATAGTCTAAGAGACTGGATAAAAGGGAAGGGAAACAAGGGTATTGATAAGAAAGGGAAGAGGAACTCCTAATTATGTGACCAAGGTTGATCCTGCTGGCGCCCAAGAATTGAATGATGAATCTGAGATGTGCTATAAATCTAAAACCTAGATCCCCAGGAAAACTCTCTAAAGAGGCTTAACCTGGTCCACTGTTCCCATTAAATGCTCCTACCCTTCTTTTCATTGGCCCTCAATGATTCCCACGTTACAGGAAGGGCTGCATTTATTTGACTCATTCCTTAAGCTGTGCCCACTGTTCTCTCAGAGTCTAACTCCAATAGAATCCTTTTTCTGTAGGGGCCAACTATTGCAGACCTATCTACGGTACAAGTGAGCTGGTAATGGTAGCTGTGGAAATCACAGATCTCTAGATGCAAAGTTTTGATAAAGGGACTTAATCATGCAGAGGAATGTTTATCTCCTTTAATATGCAAGGTGCTGTGGGTACAGTCCCTTCCCTCAAGGGAGGACCAGACACAAACTGATACATCTACCTCATTTATATTTGGAGGTACAAACTAAATGCTTTAGGAGATAGGAGTAGAGAAGAGTCACTGCTATTGGATACAGGAAGGCTGCCTGGAGCAGGTGCTGCCTACCTGAATGACAGGTAGGAGCTTGTTAGGGCAAAAGTCAGAGGATATTCCAAGCTGAAAGAACGAGTGCAGCAAAGGCACAAAGGTGGGAATGCCCACTGTGTTTTTGGGGAAAGGAAGTATCAGTCTTCCTGTTGGGAGGGATGGAGAAGGAAGGTCTGAGGGCAGACCAGGGGCCTGGCTTGACTCTGTTACTACCTGAACTGTGGTAGCTTATTAGGGACACAGATGTGGCAGAAGCAAGACTATGTTTTAAGGCTGATTTGGCTGCAATTCACTTTGATGGGTCAGCGTGGGGTGAGGGGAACAGCAGGAGCCAACGTCTCAGCTGAGTGTGAGAGCCTCCACCAGGCTGGAGTTCCAGGAATAGGAAATGCAGATTAGATGAAGGAATGGGGAGAGAGGTCTCCCTAGGACCCGGTGTCTGTGTGTCAGGGGTGATGGAGAGAAGGCAGTGATCATGCTGCAATTCTGAGTCTTTCTGGGAGAATGCCAGTTCCAAACCATGAGTTTGGTTTTTAGTTAAGCTGAGACACTTACGTGAAAATGTCCGGCATGCAGTTATAAACATTAATCTGTAGCTTTGAAAGCAACAACTCCTGGACACAGACATTTAGGTTACTCACACGGAGTTCCTTCATTTCTTCTATAAACAAGCAAACAAAAACATGAGATTCCCAGGTCCTCCACGCTGCGCTACTCACGGGGGTGCAAAAGTGAGAAAGGTAGGGTTGAACAGGGCTCCTCCCTGTGGGGTTGTCAGATTGGAGGGGGAAATAGGCCCCTCCTGCATGAACAGATTGCAGGGCTGCAGTGGAGGTGTTTGCAGAGTGTGGTGGGAACACCGTGGGCAGTGACGAACCCTTGAGGCAGAGGGGGCAGGGCACGGAGCAGGTGGCACTTTTCTCGAAGGCCTACATCTCTCAAATACTCACTACGTGCCAGGCACCAGACCGGAGCACCGCCAAGTGCAGCCTCGTGATCGCTGCACTATATGGTCCCACTCAGTAATCCTGCGTTCTGCAAGCAGGGGAGAGAAGTTAGAGAAGGAAATGGAGCAAGAATGGTCCCAGGGGTAGGAAATGAAGATACTGAGATGCCCCTGAGGTCAATAAGGAAACAATTTCAAGTGATAATAGTGGTCATCAGTGTCAAGCACTAACAAAAACTTGAGATGGATGAGAACTAACTGGAGATGATGGGTCTGGGAACTTAGAGATCACGGTGATCTCTGGCAGCAATCTCAGTTAAGAAGCATCAGAAAAAGTAATATTCTCATGGATAAAGAAAGGAGAGAGTTATGAGGAAGTGAAGGAACATTGAGTAGAGGTATCTCTTTTTTTTGAAAATTTTGGTAGTCAAAGTTAAAATGAGTGTGGGTAGTTCAAGGTAAGAGCAATTTAGGGTTTTTTTGTTTGTTTGCTAAAGACAAGAAAGCCTGGCCAGCAGGGTGGCTCACGCCTGTAATCCTAGCACTCTGGGAGGCCGAGGTGGGCGGATGTTTGAGCTCAGGAGTTCGAGACCAGCCCGAGCAAGAGTGAGACCCCGTCTCTACTAAAAATAGAAAGAAATTATCTGGACAACTGAAAATATATAAAAATAATTAGCCGGGCATGGTGGTACATGCCTGTAGTCCCAGCTACTCGGGAGGCTGAGGCAGGAGGATTGCTTGAGCCCAGGAGTTTGAGGTTGCTGTGAGCTAGGCTGACGCCATGGCACTCTAGCCCAGGCAACAGGTGAGACTCTGTCTCAAAAAAAAAAAAAAAAAAGATAGAGCCTGGGGCATGTTGTAGTCAGTCGGAAAGGAACCACTGGAGTGGAAATGTTCAAAGACTGAGGAGCTAATGAATGGGAGAGATTCCAATGAGAGAGTGTGAAGATGCGCTTGGCTGCCCACCTGCCATCACCTGCACTCTGCTCAGCACGTACCTGTGGTCGCAGCCCTCGGAGGGTGGAACAGAGCCCCAATCAGCAACGCCCTGGCAGCGCCACCCTGCCCTGATCTGTGGTTTCTCCCCTGTGCTCCATTTCCCTGAGAGTGGATTAGTGGCCTAACGCCCAGTTTCCAAGTGGCAGATTTCTGTGTTGTGGCTTGTGAATAAACTCCTGACCAGACCCAAAGGTGTCAAGAAGCTGGTTTTGCTAGCCCTGAACACCCAAATGCCCTGACAGCCTTGAGCAGCCCCTCCAAGCTGACCATTTGTCTACCTAGATTTCTACTGACCCCAGCTTGTTTACATCAATTTGGGATTTGGTTTGGAAATTTTTCTAGTAATCCTATTCCCAAGAGACTTTAGGTGCAAAACACCGTTTTAGCCCACAGCTATGAAACACCCTGCCTTATTTGCACCAGGCAGCCATCTTTAGGCTTTCTCCAGGTGAGCTCGGTGCACGCTGTCTCTGCATCAGTGTTGAGAGCAGAGGAGATGGGGATGGAGGGCAGAGGTGAGTGAGGTGCAGCCCTTCCTTCTGGGAAGTCTAAGGGACAGGCAAGATTAGAGGATTCAAGCAGGTCAGCCTCAAGCTCCTCATTCTCCAGCCAATCAGCCATCCATCTTTCTATTCACTTACTCATCCTCTTAATCATTCATTTATCTATGCATCCAGTCCACAACATTTGTGGAGCACCCACAACACGCCAGCCTCCAGAAACGAGACAAAAACACTGAGAAAGCTGCAGGCAAGACTGAAACTGGCCCATCAGTGACTCAGAGGCCCAGATACACCTAAATTCTCTCTTGCTTTCAGCCAAAGAGAAAGGGAAAAACCTGTTTTATTCACACAGCTCAGAGCTGGGGCTTCCATTAATCATTTAGTCCTCAGGCCTCTCTACCCCTGGGACGTGTGAGTAAAGCCATTGTTTAGCAATGCTAGGCAAGTGCAGGATATCAGGTCACTTAAAGACCTTGCCCGGACTGCCAAATCTAGAAGGGGGAATGAATGCTACTTGCATAATAATTCTTCCTATTCGCCATGGCAACCAGAAACTGAGCATTTTATAACATTTGAAATCAGAATCTAACACCAGGTCTTGCTCTGGCAGAAGCCCCCTTAGTTATAGGAGGCTCCAAGACCTTCCACTATGAAGCAGTTAGAGGCCCAGCAGCCGGCCCCACTCATCCCAGATCTACCCTGGAGATGCCTGTCCCTCCCTCCACTTCCTCGCCTGGGACTGTCACAAGATCCAGAGTCCCTCCAGTTTCATCTGCTCCTCCAGAACCACAGTGCAGCCCAGCCTTGGGCCAGAGAAAAGAGGCAGGGATATCAACTAACATGTGGAATGAAAGAATTTAAGAAACAAGCAGGGACTGGGTGCCGTGGCTCACGCCTGTAATCTTAGCACTCTGGAAGGCTGAGGCTGGCCGATTGCTCAAGGTCAAGAGTTCAAAACCAGCCTGAGTAAGAGCGAGACCCTGTCTCTACTAAAAATAGAAAGAAATTAATTGGCCAACTAAAAATATATAGAAAGAAAAAATTAGCCAGGCATGGTGGCGCATGCCTGTAGTCCTAGCTACTCGGGAGGCTGAGGCAGGAGGATCGCTTGAGCCCAGGAATTTGAGGTTGCTGTGAGCTAGACTGATGCCACAGCACTGTAGCCCGGGCAACAGAGTGAGACTCTGTCTCAAAAAAAAAAAAAGAAAAGAAAAGAAACGAGCAGGAAGAATGTCCCACCTCACTCTACCACTGTCAGACATGGGAGCATGAAACAGGCCTACATCAAAGTCAGGATCGTTTAAAAATAGATTCCTATTTTTTTAAATTTCTGATTAAAAGCAAAACATTATTAGGATGGAAATTTGTAAAATGCTGAAAAGGATTAAGAAGAAATAAAAATCATCCCAAACTCTCTATCACTCAGAAATAAACTGTTAACATTTGGTCTGTTGCTAGTATTTTTTGTTTGCCTACATATATATATGTATATATATAATGTGTTTGCAAAATTGTTATTGCTATTATGGATACTCTTTTGTAATCTGCTTTTTTATTTCACTTACTATATTGTGTCCATTTCCCCATTTTTTTTCTTTGAGATGGTGTCTTGCTCTGTCACCCAGGCTGGAGTGCAGTGGCACAGTCATAGCTCACTGCAGCTTTGAACTCCTGGGCTAAAGTGATCCTCCTGTGTCCAAGTGCATATAGATTGTAAACCACAACCTCTCAAGTAGCTGGGACTACAGGGATGCACCACTATACCTGGCTAATTAAAAAAAAAAATTTTTAGAGATGGGGTCTTGCTATGTTGCCCAGGCTGGTCTTGAACTCCTGGGCTCAAGCAATCCTCCCACCTTGGCCTCCCAGAGTGTTGGGATTACAACTGTGAGCCACTGTGCTTGGCCCATTTCCCTATGTTTTTAGATGTTCTTTTACAACATATTTAATGGCCATGTTGTAACCATAGAAAGAATAATAACAGTTAACATTTTAGAATGTACCAGGCATTTTACATGGAGTAACTCATTTCTCATGATAACTTAATGAGGCAGATGCTATAAAATTATCCTCATTTTTACAAACGAGGAAACTGAAGCACAGAGAAGCCACACAGCTATTAAGTGGAGAGCCAGGATTTGAACCGCAGCAGTTGCCATTTCTACGCTCTGAACAACTAACCCAGGTTGTAATATAATTTACCTAACCTATTCCTGAATGTTGGATGTCATTCTGACTCAGGGACTTTTTTGCTATTATAAATAACACTTATTTGAACATTCTTAAATACATATTTTTGGACATGTTTAATTATTTCCTTACGATACTTCCTAGGCCAAATGGAAAACTTGCTTTTAAGGCTTTTGATACATATTGCCAAATTCAAAAACATATTCAATTATATTCTGCATCTAAGGAAGCTCTACTTTTTTGTCAGCTCTTACCAATGCTGGTTATTTTTTTCTTTGCCAGTTATTTGGTAAAAATGGTTCCTCATGATTGTTTTAATACACATTTCTTTGCTTACTAGTTTTATGGAATTTTTTCATAAAATTATTGGCTATTTGCATTTTTCTTTTATAAATAATTTGTTTGTTTACATATTTTTCTATTAAGGTATTCTCTTTTATATTAGTTGTAAGAGTTCCTTATATTAAGATTTTTAGTCTTTTGTCTGCCATGTATGTGGGAAATGTTATTTGGGGTTGTCATTTTCTAGACAAATGGAATTACATTAAACTAAAAAGCTTCTGCACAACAAAGGAAACAACTACAAGAGACAATCTACAGAATGAGAGAAAATATTTGCAAACTGCATTTGACAAAAGTTTAATATGCGGAATATGTAAGAAATTCAAATAATTCAGTAGCAAAACCCAAATAATCAGATTTTAAAATGGTCAAGAAACCTGAAGATATTTCTCAAAAGAAGACATACAAATAACCAATAGGCATTTCTCAAAAGAAGACATACAAATAACCAATAGGCATTTCTCAAAAGAAGACATACAAATGGCCAACATGAAAAAATGCTCAGCGTCACTAATCATCAGGGAAATGCAAATCAAAACCACAATGAGATAACATCTCACCCCATGTCACCCACTACTGAGTATACATCCAAAGGAAAGGAAATCAGATGTTGAAGAGATATCTGCACTCCCATGTTTATTGCGGCACTATTCACAACAGCAAAGCTTCAGAATCAATCCATCCATCAACAGATGAGTGGATAAAGAGAATGCGGGATATTTACACATACTATACCCAATAACCAATACATTTTTTTAAAAATACACTTTCTTTTTTGGACAATTTTAGGTTTGCAGAATTATTGGGAAGAAAGTACAGAGAATTCCCAAATACTCAGTTTCTCCTGTTATTAATATCTTAAATTAGTATGGTGCATTTTTCACAATTAAAGAACCAACATTGATACATCATTGTTGGCTAAAGTCCATACATTATTCACATTTTCTTAGTTTTTACTTAATGTCCTTTTTCTGTCTCAGAACCCCATCCAGGATACATCACATCTATGTGTTATGTCTCCTTAGGCTCCTCTTGGCTATGACAGTTTCTTAGACTTTGCTCATTTTTGATGATCTTGACAAGTTTTGAGGAGATCTGGTCAGGTACTTTGTAGAATGTTCTCCAGTTTGGGTTTGTCTGATACTTTTCTGATAGATTGGGTTAATATGTTTTTAGGAGGAAGATCATCATGCTAACAGGTCACTTACATCATATGAAGGGCACATACTATCAGTGTGACTTCACCACTGTTGATAGGAACCTTTTTTGTTGTTATTGTTGTTGATAGGAACCTTGATCACTGGCTCGAGGTAGTATTTGTCAGATTTCTCCACTGTAAAGTTACTCTTTTTTTCTCTTCATTACACTCTTTGGAAGGAAGTCACTATGTGCAGCCCACACTTAAGAAGTGGGGATTCATGCCCTACTTCCTTAAGGATGGGGTATCTACGTTAATTACCTGGAGTTCTGCATGAGAGAGATTTGTCTCTTCTTTCCTATTTATTTATATCACTATTGACTCACGGATATTCATTTTACACTTTAGGTTATAACCCAACACTACTGTAACAAACAGTCTTTTAAACTTCTTAGTATAAAGAATTTTGAACACATAAAAAAGCAAACAAAATAGCATAAGGAGTCCTCATGTACCATTCAGCCCCAATAACCATTAAGCTATGGGCAATTCTGCTCCCCAAACATATCATTTCATCCCTAAATATTTCTGTATGTGTCTCTAAAAGGTAATTATTTTAAAAAATGACCACAACTAAAGCAATTAACAATAAATCCTTAAGAGCAAATATTCAGTCAATGTTCAAATTTAAAATTGTTGTTTTTCTAAATATCAATTCATTTTGAACAGTGGGATCCATTGTTGGAAGAAGCATGGTTTTAGAAACCCTGAATGACAGCAATTATAATGAGAAAAAAGAGACCAAGCAGGTAAATCCCAAAGGAGTTTAGGCTCTGGGCTATGAAAACAGCCCCCTCCAACTCCTGGGGGTATATAATATACCGACATGCCAGTATGAGAAACACACAGCTAAAGTATGATTAGAATACTTGGAATTTAAACTTCCCAGTGCAAGAATTCCTCTAAAACACTTCTAACAATGGCCATCCAATTTTGTTTGAATAGTTAATGTAGGGTAACTTACATTTATTTTATTTATTTATTTATTTTTGAGACAGAGTCTCATTCTGTTGCCCAAGCTAGAATGAGTGCCATGGTGTCAGCCTAGCTCACAGCAACCTCAAACTCCTGGGCTCAAGCGATCCTTCTGCCTCAGCCTCCCAAGTAGCTGGGACTACAGGCATGTGCCATCATGTCCGGCTGATTTTTTCTATATATTTTTAGTTGGCCAATTAATTTCTTTCTATTTTTAGTAGAGACAGGGTTTTGCTCTTGCTCAGGCTGGTTTCAAACTCCTGACCTTGAGCTATCTGCCTGCCTCGGCCTCCCGGAGTGCTAGGATTACAGGCGTGAGCCACCGCGCCCAGCCAACTTACATTAAAGGTAAATTCCCCTTGTTTGTTTAAAATGCTTACATAACTAACATTCATAAAAAAAAATCACTTCTCAGAAATTTAATTTAATTCATTAAACAAATTCTTATAAAGTTTTGGGTTCTAGATGCTAGAGATACAGCTGTGAATCAGCCATAAATCCCTGCCATCATGGAACTTACATTCCCATACACCAACTATGTTAATTAAATTAGTTAAAATAAATCATGCCTTACTAGTATATGTCTTTGTCTATTTGGGCTGCTATAAGAAGATACCATAGACTTGGTGGCATATAGACAATAGATATTTATTTGTCACAGTTCTGGAGGCCGGGTAGTCCAATATTAGGGTGTCAGCATGGCTAGGTTCTGGCGAGGGCCCTTTCGAATGGCAGTTGCTGACTTCTCGCTGCACGCTCGCATGGTGGAAGGGGCAACCAATCCCCCTCAGGCCTCTTTTATAAGGAGGCTAATCCCATTCATGAGGGCTTCCCTCTTACGACCTAACCACTTCCCAAAGGCCCCACCTCTTCATACCCTGCCTTCAGTGTTAGGTTTCGACGTGTGAATTCAGGTCATAGCATTCAGAGCACAGCAGTATGTTAGAAAGTGACAAATGCAATGGAGAGAAATAAAGCAAAGTAGGCAGTTGGAGGTTGCATTCTTAAACCGGGTGGTCAGGGAAGGCCTCCATAAGCGTGCGCCACGTTGGAAATCTGGGAGAACAGTGTTCCATGACAGGGAACCACAGGAGCAAAGCCTTGAGCCAGAGTGCCCCTGCCAGGCAGCCAGCATGGCAGAGCCTAATCTTAAACTTTGGGTTCTGAAACCAGACACATATCCGTTACAGATCCCATTTTATTTCGTCATAGTGTTTATCACTATATGAACTTGTTCTGTAATTTGTTTGTTTTTCTCTCCACTAGAATGTTAGATCCACTAGAGAAAGAACCTTGCTTTTCTTACTCACTCTGTACAACTGTATCCCAGCATGCGGAAGTGCTACAGTAGTATATGCTCAATAAACACGTGTGATGGATGGCCAGTGTAAGAGCAAATGGTCAAAATGATGGTTTAACTTAAGAACAGGTGCAGAGGCCCGGATCCCTTGCTGTTCTGTGCACTGCTGGCCTGAGGGAAGGACAGGAGCCTGTGATGGCACAGTGACGGGTCAGATCTCCCACTGCAGCTGCAGCCTCTCAGGAGTCGGGACATTTCAAAGAAAGCGAAGGGAGAGGATAGTGCTATTACTAGAAAGGCAAACATCTGCAAGAGATGATGGTGGGAGGATGCAGAAGAGGAGGATAAAAGCGGGGAACTCTTCTGCTTTTCAAATCATTCTACATAAACAGAGTTTAGGTCCCATCCTCTCTTTCCCTTGTGAACCTTCCTACAAATGTGTATGTGGAGAGTGGGAGAATTGCTACTGGGTATTCTTTGATCTTTGGTCAGCAGCCCTCTTTTGTCAGAAAAGGAATTCGAAGGTGCAAGGGTTAAAACGCACTTGCAATTTAAGACCCCTCACTAAGTCCCCCGGTGGGCTTTGCAACGTGTTGGGATTAATCTCTTACTGTATAGGTACAACCCGCCAACTGATTCTATTTTATTTTTTCAATCTGGAAATACACAGTAACAGGCCTGATTTAAAGGGAGACTTGCATCCACCTCCCTAGACGGTTGATGATCTGGCAGAATACAGTGGAATCCGGGGCCATATTTTTTCATAATTTTTAGCAGACAGGCCTATTCAGATGCCAAGAACAAAAGATAAAATAACTGGGTGGAGATCAAATAAAATGATAATTCTGGACTTTAAAAAATCAGAGTTGAATATATGCTACAGGGCACAGCACTCTTGTCAAACATGTTTCAAGAACAGCAGGTTACTTAAGTACATCACCACATGTGGTCTTGGCAAACCTGCTTGCGGTTGCTTCCCGGCCTTGTGAGAATGTGTGCATTTATTCATCTTTAAATACCATGAGACTGTCAAGTATTCAAAAGTGAAAATATGACTTGTGTCATGGAGATAGGATTCATGAACCGGATAGGACTTGTATGCCAGAGAACAAACACTGGAAGCATCATCTAAGGAGCTTGGAAGCTTAAAAATCTAAAGCGCTTTTTGTATTATTCCCCAAAGTTAAGAAAACAAAATAAAAATGATGCCAAATTATTCCAACACCTCCCCTTTACCAGTGAGTTTTAAATCTTTCTACGGAACAGTCCACTTGTTTAGACAAAAGAACACCAGTCCTTTGGCTGTGACACAGGTAAAAGTTCTTAAGAGATTTGGCCCTTTGCCTCCGATAAAAGCCCGACGCATCAAGTCTACAAGCGTATCCAACGTGGAAGGGATTCCCTTCCAGGAACAAATGTTGGTGTAATCTGGCAAATGCATAGGTAAGCATCCTGTTGGCACAGATAAAAACCAAAGCAAACACACAGCTTAAAAGTCTCTTTTGCAACCAAAGAAACACAAAGTTGGTTCTACCAGCCAGCCCAGTATGGACTAGAAACACTGACATCGAATATTCAACTGTAGCAGAGTGTGTATCACACAAATGACAAATCTCACCTAAATTCACGTAACAATAAATAAATGTCTACTTTAAAAGAATTGTCATCTTTTCAGCTTTATCACGTCATCATACGTTTTAAGAAGAAACTGAAAACTACTAGCAAAATAAATCATACGTCTTCAGCTGGTAAACAGGAGTCTAAAGGCGACCTAAGGAAACGTAAAGAAAGGCTGAGTTCATTGTCTTAGTCTTCCTTGGGTTTTTATTTCTGTCTGTTTAGCTTCCAGGCTGCAGTCCTTTCTCAACAGTACTCGGCTAATGTCTTAGAAACTGAACAAAGGGTAAGAGCAGATATGGGGACGTATGCAAAATGTTGGGATAGCTTCCAAAACACATGACTTAAATGATAAAAGATATCTGAAAAAATGGTTTGAAATCTGGAACTATTTTCTAAGACCTATGTCTAAATATTAGTGTCAGAAAACTTTTTAAAAGACCAGGCTTTCGTGAATTCCCTTGAAAAAAAAAGTCTGTTACATACGTATGTTGGAACCCAAACAACATCTGCGATTTTTAATACCATTTTCTTCACTCATTCAAGCAAAATAATAATTTCTGTATTGTTGCTGCTGGATAGAAAAAAATGCCTTCACACTAAGATTCTCAGCAAAGGGGGCTGGTCCTATGTACAGCTCTGCTCTCTCTTGCCTGTAATATATACCATTCATCCGCTGTATTTACGGAGAACTAATACTGTGTGCAGGGAAATGAGCTAAGGGCTTTGGTGGTGCATACAGAGATGGCTCAGATATGGACCATTTTGCACGGGGTGTCTAGGGAAAGGAGCACGCAGGGCTAGGAATTGGGAGACTGAGTTATAGCCCTAGCTCAACCACCAACTATGTGACTCTTGGTAGATCACTTAAACCCTGGATGCTTCACTTTCCTCACCTATAACACAAGGGAGAAACTAGATCAGTAGTTCTTAACCCGGGGTCTCTGAGCCCCACGGTATTCGAGGATAATATGCAGGGAGACATAAACTTGTATGGAGAAACAGTCAATTTTTATTTCCACTAATTTCTAATTGAAAATAGGCATTTCCTTCAATTGTGAAAGTAAGTAACAAACCACAGTAACATTAGCAATGTGTTAGCTGTGCTTTGTCACCAATAGAAATCACAAATACCTTCATATTATATGGCAGTTATTACAGATATCTCAAAATATTAAGGCTCATCATTACTTTGAAATTATGGTAGTTATTAGATCTGCCAGTAGAGGTTTTTTAACTAATGTATTAGTAAAAGCTTATATATTACAAATTGGTTTTTAAAGCTATATTGAAAACTCCGCCTCACATCTATTAGGATAGCTACTACCAAAAAAAGATGATAACAGGTATTGATGAGGATATGAAAAAATTGGAACTCTTGTAAACTGTTGGTAGGAATATTAAATAGTGTATAACTATGGAAAAAAGTATGATAGGTCTTCAAAAATTAAAATAATAATTAACATATGACCCAGCAATTCTGCCCCTGAGTATATACCCAAAAGAATTGTAAACGAGGATTTGAACAGATATTTGTACCCTAATGTTCATGGCAGCATTTTTCACAATAGCTAAAAGGTGGAAACAATCCAAATGTCCATCAACAGAAAAACAGATAAACAAAACGTGGTATATACATAAAATGGAATACTATTCAGCCTTAAAAAGGAAGGAAATTCCGACACATGTTACAGCATGGATGAACCTTGAATACATCAGGATAAGTGAAATAAGCCAGTCACAAAAGGACAAGTACTGTATGATTCCACGTGTGTGGTATTTAGAATAGGCAAATTCATAGAGACAGAAAGTAGAACGGTGCTTGCCAGGGGCTGGGAAATCCAGCTATGTGTAGGAATATTTAAACCTTCACCTATGTATTCATCTCTTTCTTCCTTGTAATAATTTTAAACTAGGTTCAGAAATATTGAAAATGTTCTTTAAATCCCAAGAAAGAACAATAATATTTAAACTCTTGCTACCTTTTACTTCAAAATACTCACTGTGGGGCCAGGCGCGGTGGCTCATGCCTGTAATCCTACCACTCTGGGAGGCCGAGGTGGAAGGATCACTCAAGGTCAGGAGTTCAAAACCAGCCTGAGCAAGAGAGAGACCCCGGCTCCACCATAAATAGAAAGAAATTAATTGCCCAACTAAAAATATATAGAAAAAATTAGCCGGGCATGGTGGCACATGCCTGTAGTCCCAGCTACTCAGGAGGCTGAGGCAGGAGGATCGCTTGAGCCCAGGAGTTTGAGGTTGCTGTGAGCTAGGATGACGCCACGGCACTCTAGCCTGGGCAACAAAGTGAGACTCTGTCTCAAAAAAAAAAAAAAAAAAAAGAGAATCAGAGCTGAGATTTGAACCCAAGTCCTCCTGATGCCAAATTCCAATGCTTCATCTTCTGTGGGATGCTACCCACCATGCATTAATTCACCTCTGGGCCTGTCCTCTCTTTTCTCCCAGTTGCCCACTTTCCTCAGAGAGGGGTCTGTTCTTGACTCCATTCTGTATTCCCTGTAACACCAGAACAATGCTTTGTATTTAGTACACATTCAGTGCATGAGTCTTACATCTCCCAGGGGTAGAAAAGAAAGAAAGAATGCTTGAATGAATGCTTTGCCCATAGTGAATCAGTCTCTAATGTCAGTTCACAGAATTGTGATGGGCTGGAGGGAGAGAGGTTTCTGAGGGGGAGGCGCCTTCCCAGATCCCTCCAGGCGTCTTCTGCAAAAGGGCCTGGGGAAAGCTGAGGACGCTGTCTCCGTGCTAAAGCACTTGTTTCTTAGAAATCACACCTTTTGCTCAGCTGCACATCTCGGCAGGCAGGCAGGGCAGAGGGGAACATGCATGGTTTCCAATGAGTTGGGAAAATGAGGTTAGGTTTCAATTCAGATAGTTATTTGTGTTTTCTTGGTCTGCACGGTCGATAAATTTTCAACGAGCAGTGATTCTGTTCCTCATCTTTCATAGCTTTATAGGACTTCAGGGAATGAAAGCATAACATCCTGCTTTCCCATAAGTTCTCTGGCCGCTACCCTGGCACCAATTAAAGACATGTCTATGCAATTAATCAAAACCAATTTGGAAGCACTCTGGCGCTGCTCCTCTGATGTGCTGCCTGCTCACATACAGTAGTTCCTCAGCTGCAGCGAGGGACCCAGGCACATAGGAGCTTTTGATGAACTGGCTGTGCTGGCCCCAAGTGTTAACTATGTCATCTGACATGACTAATGAGGCTCCGGACTTGATCCTTTGGAGCAGAGCAGCCCTGCTGTCTGGAGGAGGCTCAGTTTCCACAGCCAGCCTGGGAAGAGGCTGCAACGTGCAGGGTACACACTCCATCATGTCAGCTGAAGTCCTGGAGGCCTCTAGTGTTAGAGTTGAGAGTCATCCACGGGGAGGGTGATGGAAACTGTGGGCCAGGCTCTGTGCTGGGCGCCAGGGTGAATGTGACCCAATTTAAACTTCTAGCTCAGCTTCCTCATTTTAGACGTGAAAATCAAGACCCAGCAAAACTATGAGGCTTGCCAAAGACCTGAGCTTTAGAGAGAGAAATAAAGGAGAAGGCATGGTGTCTGCCTTGAGGAGCTAAACCTCTAGATGAGCAGGAGAATGTATGAGGGTGACAACTGGGTCCTGATGCAAGTACACCTTGTCAGGGGTTAACCAGGGGTTTCCTTCCCTCCCTCTGCAAACCTTTGACAAGGGGAAGGGTTGCTTGTAGCCTTGTCACCCCAGCAATCCCAAGAGCATGGAATTTGGAGTCAATAGATCTGAGTTGGAGTCCCAGCCCTACTTTGAGCTGATGTAATCTTGAGCAAATCACTTCATTTTTCTTTTTCTTTTCTTTCTTTCTTTCTTTTTTTTTTTTTTTTTTGAGAGACAGAGTTTCACTCTGTTGCCCGGGCTAGAGTGCCGTAGCGTCAGCCTAGCTCACAGCAATCTCAAACTCCTGGGCTCAAGTGATCCTCCTGCCTCGGCCTCCCAAGTAGCTGGGACTACAGGCATGCGCCACCATACCTGGTTAATTTTTACTATATATTTTTAGTTGTCTGACTAATTTCTTTCTATTTTTTTTTTTTTTTTTTTTTTAGTAGAGATGGGGTCTCACTCTTGCTCAGGCTGATGTCAAACTCCTGACCTCAAGTGATCCTCCCGCCTCAGCTTCCCAGAGTGCTAGGATTACAGGCATGAGCAACTGCGTCCAGCCCACTTCATTTTTCTGAGCCTTGGTTTCCTCAGCTGTACCACTGGAACAAGCCAAATACTGCCCACCCAGCCTGCCTACTGGAGTCCTTGTGAGACTCAACAGAGTTAATGGATGTGAAAGTGTAAGTAAGAGTTCTGCACATGTTAGTTATTATTC
>CAUYRT010104602.1:0-12079 GCA_963574885.1 Lepilemur ruficaudatus | reverse complement strand
CTGAGCAAGAGCGAGACCCTCATCTCTACTAAAACACAGAAAGAAATTAATTGGCCAACTAAAAATATATAGAAAAAACTAGCCCGGCATGGTGGCACATGCCTGTAGTCCCAGCTACTTGGGAGGCTGAGGCAGAAGGATTGCTTGAGCCCAGGAGTTTGAGGTTGCTGTGAGCTAGGCTGATGCCACGGCACTCTAACCCCGGCAACAGAGTGAGACTCTGTCTCAACAACAACAGCAACAGAACGTTGGGAAAAAAACAGCAAAATTCGGGGCGAGCATGTGGCTTCAGGAGACAGGCAAGCCCACCCTGGCTGCTGGGGGCACCCATTGCCCCGGAATGGCCATGAGGAAGCCAGTCTCCAGCACTGCAGCCACGTGCTTGGTGACAGCAGGAAGGTAACAGCCAGAGGCAATACTCAACGCCTTGGCAGACATCCCCGAGGTGAAAGCTGAGAGGCCAGGCTGCGGAGGCGCCAGCAGAGGTTGCTGAAAATGGCTGGGGCAAGCCTGAGCCGCCGAGGAAATGACAAGATGGTATAAGTACGGGGCCTCATCTGGCCCAGAATGGATGTTCCTCTTGGGGGTTTTGCTCATCCCCACCTCCTTCCCAGCTGCTTTGGGACCCATTCCTGAACTCTCAACACTCACTGGGACAAGGGAAGGTTTGGAGAAAAGAGAGCTGACTAGTCAGGCATTTGCCGGAAGAGTGACCAGCGATTCCTGAACCCCGGGGCCCTGATTCCCCTGGAGGCGCTTCTGATTTTCATGCTGGGGAATGAATACGCACCCAGTAGAGTTGGCAATTTTATCATTGTCCTGAGCGTCCCTCTCAGCTAAGTCTGGGATATCCCTGTGCAGTCAGCCTTCAGTTTCACTCAGAAACATTATCTCAAGCTTCAGATTCAAGCTGATACACATACACCTACAAAATGAAAAATTAATGCAGAGAGGAGTGGAAATGAATTGTCCCAGGATTTCCTTTTTAATTCACTGGCCCTTTCATTTCATTTTAGAAAGGAAACTAGTTTTAGTTTATTCCTATGGGAAACCTGTCACACAGACAAGGCCCTGGGAGGCTAAGGGCCAAGCCCCCTTAGTTGGTGTGACGATCCACTTCTGGACACCCAGAGGAGGCCCTGCACTCAGCCCCATCAACTGCCACATGTGATCTTTGGTGAGGACAGTTGAAAATCACCCAGTCAACTTTTCTGCTTGTTTGAGAGCAGAGAAGTAAAGACCAGAGGGATGGAGTTTCACAGAAACAGGACTGAGGCTGGCTGTGTCCTGGTGAGGGAAGGCTGAGAGGGAGTGTGCATGCACCTTGGGACCAGCCCCTCCATGGCCCTGCCTGTCCCTACGTCAACAACGTGAAAATAAAATGAAAAATGGCAGCTGCTTGCCAAGCACTGACCAACTGACCACACGGCAGGTGGCCTGCCCAGACCTTCACACACCGGCCTCACGCAGTTCTCACAGACCCAAAGGGCAGCCGTCACCCAGTCTGTGGGCTTACTGGGGCCAAGGAAGCTGCCTAAGTGTGGGACAGCTGGGGAGGGACTGAGAGGTGAACTGGGGTGGCCCTGACACTAACTCTGACTCAGCGAACCATGGGACACCCCCTACCCATGCGACCACCCTCCTCATAACTCCACCCCAAAACACAAAGGCTAGCTGTTCAAGGACCTGTTAGTTCCCGAGTGCTGGCCCACACTGAAAAGATGGCCTTCAGGAGATGCTACAGGACTCCATGTCTACCACAGTGCACAATACACAGACCAAACCCTCACAACCGCTGTTCCATGTTCCTCACAACGGCTGTCCTACTGTTCCATGTTCAGACAACCTACCTTTCCTTCCCTAAAGAGAGATGGCCCAGGACCACGCCCACCTCCTGCAACCCGAGATGATGTCTCCAGGCCATGTGCCAGTTCTGTGTCCCACACACACTCACACACACACACACACATGCACTCACATAGACTGCTTGCTAGGTTATTTTCTGGGTTTCTGCCTTTGAATAGATATAGGCAGATTCAGGAGAGAGACCAGGGTTGCAGAGGAAGACTTAACCCCAAAACACAGGCCCAGTGTGGTACAGACAGAATACCCAACTCTCAGATGGACCAGACTCCAGGAAGAACATTAGTAGAGAAATGTACAGTCTCAACCCAAATTGTTGTGAGGTAAAGCCAAGTAGGTTTTTCTGAGTCTACCTCAATCTACCTAAGGCAAAACAAAGAGCTACAAGTGCCCTGGCCCATTCCTATAGAGAGGTGGTGTCCATTCCCCTTCCTCTTGAATCTGGGCGGGCTTTGATCTGTGGACTATGGTGAAAGTGGTGCCACCACAGCTATAGGCCCAGCCCTCACAGGGGCTGGCAGCTTCTGCCTTGATCTCTTGGAGCCCTGAGTCGCCATCTAAGTGATCCAACGACCTGGAGGCTGCCATATTGTGGGGAAGCCCAAGCTAGCCACGTGGAGGGACTGTGTGGATAGAAAGAAAAAAAAAGAGAGAGGAAAAGAGTGGCCTGGCTAACCCTCAGCCCTAAGCAATCCCAGCTGAGGCCCCGGACATGGTAGGACAGAGATGGATCATCCCTCCTGTGCCTTGCCCAAATTCCTGGCCCACAGAATCAGGAAAGATAACAATAATAAATTATCATTTTAAGCCACTGAGTCGAATAGTAATTTGTTATGCAGGGACACAACACTGGCAGGCACCGGCAGGCACTCCCCCGCACCAGGCCATCTGGTCAGCCTCTGGACAGCTGTCCACGCAGGTCCCAGGACGCACCTGAATCACTCCCATGGGGGCTTGCTCAGCCCACTGTCTGGTCGGGAGCCAGTGGTGCTGCTGCCTTGCTTCTGACAAGGGAACCAGGCCCTGCCCTCATCCGAACGGAGATCCCCAACAGGGTATCTTCCAGCTGGGGTGTTCACTGCCCCTCTCAAACGGCCGGGCCCCACGATCTCACCCACCCTGCTCATTTTCCTCCACGTGCTCAGTCACCAAGCAGGAACCTGAGGGTGCCCTCGCTTTCCCTCCTCCCCTCCCACATGCAACCCTCCAGGGTCCCGGCGGCCACACCGTCAAGCCTCTGTCCCACTGCTCCTCTCAGCTTTCGCTCTCACGCCCTAGCGCAGCCACAGCAGGGCTTTCGAAATTGTGAAACTCCTCCAGCGTCTTCCCTTTGGACCTCTCCGCTGCCTGTCCGCAGCCGCCCTGAGAAGCCTGCTCAAGGCCGCGCCCCTCCTGCCTGTGCCTGGCCTGCGCCGCTCGCGCCACCGGGGAAGCTCCGGCTCCTTGGCTCCTTCTCCCTGCACGGGGACTCCCGGCACTGCAGGTGCCCGCGGGCGTGGCGCCGTCGGGGCTCCTTCCCTCCTCCTCTCCGCAGCAACAGTCCAGTCGGCGCCCCCCCTTGGCTGCCAGCGCGGGTCGCTTGAGAACGTCTTGCTCACTGCTGTGCCCCAGGACTCACCCACTGTTCCCCTAAACGCCGGACGAAGCAATAAACGGATGCATCAGTGGGTTGTCCATAAATATTAACTTTTGTCAGTGACGTGAATTTTCGCCTTTTCAAGGATGAAGGGAGGATGGAAGAGGTTGTAGGGGTGGGATTTGGGGCATGGCCCAGGCAGCCTTTTGAACTGGAAACACACCTTTGTGTGCCGTTTGGTGAAGGTTTTGTGTGCACCCAGCCCCACATGATGTGGCCATGGGGACCCGTGAAACCTCCCCTCTGCCGGAACGCAGGCGTGAAGAGGACGATGGGGGGCGGACAGAGCATTTTCTCTCCTCCATCAGGTGACGACCACGCCCAGAGGTGCGGAGGGCAGGTGGCTGGGTCCTGGGGGGCTGACGCCTCCTGCTGCAGCACTTTGAGGAGGACGCCCGTGGGTGGCAGGGTGCTGGGAGGACAGGCCTGGCTCACACGACCCTGCTGTCAGCAGCCAGGGCAGCGGGAGGAAAGCCACCCACCTTTCTGGGCCCAGAGTCCTCAGGTGTGAAACGAGAAACATGATTGTGATGCTTTGTTTCAGCTCTGATGTTCTAAAAATACTGAGTCATGCGACACTGCTTCGGCAGCTGGTATGCCTGGAGCCTGAGTGGCCACCGCGGGAACACACCGCTAAGTGCGCCTCGTCCCAGGCACCGGTGAGTCCCTGTCTCTCACCGGAAAAAACGCAACACAACGCCCATTCATGATCACCGTCAGGTGGTCCAAAGTGATTGCAGAAGGGGATTATTATAGACTGAGTTCTGTCCTCTCAAAACTCACATTTTGAAGTCTCAACCCCAAGTACTTCAGTATGTGACTGTATTTAGAGATATGGCCTTTAAGGAGGTGATCCAGTATGACCTGTGTCCTTATAAGAAGAGGAGATGAGGACACAGACACACACAGAGAGACGCCCACGCGAGGACATAGGGAGAAGATGCTGTCTCCGAGCCAAGGAGAGAGGCTCAGAAGGAACCAGCCCTGCGCTCACCTTGTGCTCAGATTTCCAGACTCCAGAAACATGGGGGCGTAACCTTTTCCTGTTCAAGCCCAGCACTGTTCCCGTTCCCTCTGGTACTTTGTCACGGCAGCCTGAGCAAATGAAGGCAAGGACTGCCTCGATGCTTTACCCAGTTCTTTGCAGAGCCATGCATTAAAACTGTGAAACTTTCTACAATCCTTTCTTATAAAAAATTCTCTGAAATGTGTTTCAAACTCCTTTGCTTTCATTAATAAAAATTACAAAATGTGATTTAATGTTTTTGTGTGAATGATTTCACTCAGCTATCATCATAATTAGTTCTTCAGATGTGTGCAGTAGATAACATAGAAAATTATTGCAAATATGAATGTTGTCTGAGGCACAATGCAGACTTTCCTTTGTCTTTAAATCTCATACATTAGCTTTATTTTGGTGTAATTCCTCTTTTTCTGCTGAAATAAAGGTGAAGATGTGGCATGGCAATGACTTGCTTCCAATCTAAGGTCACTGCATTGGAAGTTTTTCTCACGAAAGTTACGTTTTAACTTGAAGAACAGCAAGGTCCTCTCACAGGCAGTGTCTTTCCCACTGTCATGGGAGTGTCATCCAAGCATCCAGTTGTAATGGCTCTGGGAACAAAGTTTACCCATCTTTGTTGGGCCAATACATTCCCAAACGTTAACTTCTCCTCAGGGAGAAGGGGCTGCCACTCTTGATCACCACACTCTTATATTCTGGGAAATATTGTCCTCTATGGTTTCTCCAGGCTGCTGAAGACCCTGGATGCCATAGAGCATCATTTTGGGTTCTTTATAACTTTCAAGTTTACTTTGGTGCTAGGTAATTGAGAGCATCTGACTTCAGAACAAACCATGGCAGTGACATACCATGCCAGTCCAGCAAGGCTCTCAGGCAGATTTCTGTATATCAAAAATATCATTGTGGGATTCATCTGGGGTTGTAAGAGAAAACCTAGCTAAACTAACGCTTAAATTAATTAGGACTTATTTTCTCTTTATACAAAATGCTGTCCAGAGGCAAGTAGTAATGGCCCTAGATCAGTAGGCCAAGAAGCTGAGGATACTGTTTATCTTGGCCTTTTTCTCAAGGGTGAAAAACGGCTGCTGCAGCTCCAGCTATCACTTTCACATTCCAATCAGAAAGGAGGAGGAAGCAACAAGGAAGAAAGGAGAGAAAAACTCTCCCAGAAACCCACAGCAGGCATCTACTATGTCTCACAGGCCAGCACTGTGCCACAGAGCCACCTCCGGCGCGTGGCAGGCTGGGAATTCAGTACGCTGGCTGCATGTTGCTGCCTCAAATGGAATCAGAGTGCTGGTGGTAACGAAGATGGGAAACAAATGGTCAATAGATCATCAACCCTACCCCACAACAGTCATTTAAAAAATCTCTTTAAGTAATAAATGCTTATGAAGTAAAAACAGAGTTTTCATAAGTGACATCGGTCTCTCCACTCCATAGTCACGTGTTATTTACAAAGATTTTCCACATGTGAATGTATCGTTTCAGCAAAACTCACTGGAATTATGCGGGAAAGATGGCATATTAAACGCACTCCTTTAATTTCATCCTCTCCCAAGACTATACTAAAGCAATAACAGATTGGGGTTTTTTAAGGGCACAAACCTACCAGACAAAAGAGAATGGGAGAGAACACAAGGGCAGCAAAACTGGGGACACTAGCAAGCATCTGATCCACTCTCCAGGAGAGTGGAGTTCTGGAGGGCTTTTGCTGGGGAGCCCCTAAAAGGCGCAGAGACCTCCATGTGGGCACAGATGGCCGGCAGAGGCAGATGGTTTGGCAAGCCAGAAACCCCAGGTCCCAGCTGTCCTCCTCACCCCAGCAGAAGACTGAAGGGCAGCTCTCTGGAGGCTTCTGGTCTGGGGTGCCCCAGGCGTGGTTGAGCGGGGGGCACCGTAGGGAACACTGGGGCTCGGCAGCGCTTGCAGGCTAAACGTGGACACCTGCAGCACTCCTCTCCCACTCTGCTCCCCGAACTCACAGCCAGGCCGCGACCCGCAGCAGGAAACTGACCTGCAACGACTCAGTCCAGCCCAAGAGGGAGCCAAAGGGTGCCGACACCGGGGACTCACCCAAAAGGCCCCTACAGAGCCCCACATGGCAAAACACACAGAGCTCCCAAGCGCCTGGGCACCGCCCTCTCCTCAACACAAGCCGCAGCCAGGCGCCTGGGAGCCTCTGTGTGACGGGGACGGAGCGAGCAGCTTGTGGGACACTCCCGGCACTAAGGGGAGAAACCCTGCCAGGCGTCAGGAACTTGGCTGTGACACACAGTGGTTTTCACACTTTTAAATGGCTGGGGGAAAATCAAAAGAAGAATAACATTTAAAGACACACAAACATTTTATGAAATTCAAATCAATAAGTAAAATTCGATGAGCTCTGAGCCACGCCTGTATGTCCACATACTGTCTACGTGCTGCAGCCAGGGTCAAGTAGCTGCGACAGAGGCCACACCGCCATGAAGCCTACAACATTTACTATCCACGCCTTTACAGAAAGTTTGCCAGCCTCTGCTCTGTCCCTTGCAAATGGCAGACAGTGGTGATTACGTGTCTCTGACAGGGATGTCTCCATGGAGAGACAGGAGAGTCCAGAGCCAATGCTGGACGTGGATTGTCCTTGTGTGCTTTGTGGCCCAAATGCACACCGTGGACATGGGCCTGGGGGAGTCCTGCGGGGTAGGAAGGCAGAGCTCGCTCAGGCTGTAGCACGGCCCTGGAGACTGGCAGGCACTGCCATTCACGGGAAGCCGTGGACTGTCCACTCGCCGTCCAGCTCTTCCCCCCTCTGCAGTCAGTGCGCCCACTGCCTCTGGGGACACTGGCCCCTGCTCCTCCCTCTCTCCTCAAGAACCAGAACGCAGGGGAGACGGAGGAGAAGGGGTGGCTCACACTACCACATTGCAGTCGCATTCCGTCAGCAAGAAGCCTCCCCTCTAAAGTGTGGGGCTGTGTTTCCCAAGGCCAGGGCTTCGCGAGTTCCCATTTCTGGGACTCCTCTAAGTCCCTGGTCTCAGTTGGCTTGGCCTGCTATAACTAAATGCTGTAGTCTAGGGGACATGAACAACAGACATTTATTTCTCACCCTTTAAAGGCTAAAGTCCAAGATCAGGTGCGAGAATGGTCAGCTCTGGGGAGGGCTCTCGTCCTGGCTTACTGATGGCCGCCTGCTCACTGTGGGCTCATACGATTGGGGTAGGGAGAGAAAGCCCTCTGGTCTCTTCTTATAAGGACGCTAATCCCATCATGAGGGCTCCACCGTCATGGCCTCATCTAAATCTAATCACCTCCCAAAGCCCCCACCTCCAAATACCACCATGTTGGGGGCCAGGACTTCAACGTATGAATCTGGGGGGATGCAATCCATTCCACTGAACCCCAGTATTTAGTCAGTGGAGCTCTTGCTGTTAGCTAGTGATCAGAGCCTTCTTGACTCTTGCTGGCCAAACAAACCACTATTACAAACAGCACAGGACTCCTGAAAGGGCTATTTGTGTGTTCAGGCCAATGACGGAATCCGCGTAGCGGTGACCCAGCCCAGAGCCCAAGCCCTCTCTGGCACAACAGCTGCATTTTACTCTAACGGTACTCCTCAGGACCCATTCAGTTATAAGCGACATAAGTCCAATTCAAATAAGCTTTTTTCTTTAAAGGGTAATGTTCTGGCTTGTGTAACGGGGAAATTCAAAGTGGGCGGGGCGTACCTAGCACAAGGCACCACCAGGTCCAAGTGTTCAAATGGTGTCATCACTTCTCTCTCTGTCCCTCTCCCCCCACCCCACCTCGCTGGCCTTTCTTGGGCTCATTCTCAGGCTGGTCCTCTCCATGTGGAAGCAAGATGCTCCCTTGGCTCCCGACTCTTGGGGTCCTTCTGGTCATCACCCTTCAGAAAGAGTGAGTGATTTTCTGAGCTAAGCTTCCAGGGAAGAGGATGATTGGTCTGGCATGAGTGACGGGCCAGACCCTGAGCCAGTCACTGTGGCCGAGGGCAGGAGCTCTGATTGTGCAGACTGGGCTAGTGCCACATAAACCACATGGTTTGAGCAGAACTATTCTAGAATGGCAAAGAGGGGCTGCCTCTACCCCAAAACACATGTGACCTGGGCCACTGCACTCTCGCAGTGGGGCCCGCATCCTCACACTCACTGGATACAGGACCTTTTTGACAGGCTTCAGGACCTGACTGCTATGCATTCGTGATGGATTCATCACATTTCCAGCAGAGGAAACAGACACATTTTATTTATCAGTGCTCAAAAGGCCATGTAATGGGAGAAAATGCTTCAGGCATGAATACTAGGTTCCACCTTGTTCTTTATCTTTGAAGGTACAAATCTCTCTTGGATATATTACAGTCAACAATCTTCTGTAACAGCATCCAGGGCACACTTTAAATGTCCCCTGAGGGCACAGTGCTTTATAAGGCATACATAGATGTTGCTGTGCAGGGTGTTTCTGGTCTCGTCCGGGGGCATCCTTTCTAGGCCCCAGCCTGCAGCAGCCCCTGCCTCCAAGATGTGACACATTCCTGGACTGCCCAGGCTGGACTTTTCTGCATTTGGAACCAAAATGTTCAGGATGAAGGCCCAGGGCCACCTCTACTGAACAGAAAGCAAAAGTGCTCCAGGTTTAGGCTCTGATTTCTCTCTTTCTGTTTCTCCTCTCTGGGTCACCATTGTCCAGTGGAGGGCAGGTGCACAGTTCCAGAAGGAGCCCTTGGCCTGCCACTGCCTGGCTGGCTGGGCAGCCACATGCAAGTGGCCTGCCTCGACTGACTCCTTGTCTGCAAATGAGAAAAGGCAGGGTGGCTTTGAGTTCCCAGTCCTGCTAAGCCAGGCAAGGTGGCTTCACAAGCCCCCGTGCACCTGAGTCAGAGGGGCCACAGGAGGCATGGAGGTCCCAGTGGGTCCCCAGCCTCCCTGTCCTGTCCTGTCTCCCCAGGTCTTCCTGTGTTAGCCCCTTCCTGAAATGCCACTTCCCAGGCCCCTTTTTCGGAGGAGCCGGCTCAGAGGCAGGCATGCTCTTCCATTACCGTGTACTTGATCTGCAAGGAGCTTTGCAGGTCCTCATAGCACAGCCAGAAGGGAGGGCCTGTTGCCAGGGAAACAGAGCAAGTGCCTGCTTCCTTCAGCTCCAGACTTGCTGTCATCACTCCTGTGGTCGTGAAAAGGTGACCCTTTGTCCTCCCACAGGGGGTCACCTGCCACCTCCCTGTCCTCCTCTTCTAAAGCCTACCGACCTGCCAGCCTTGTTCTGAGTCTGCGGATGATCCTTTCATGTTAACTCGCCCATCTCTTTCCCTCCACCCACACGGTGAGTCCCCTTCCAATTCAGACTGCCTGTTTTAAACTGGCCCAGAGCTCCTCACAGGGTACAAGTCCAATTAATTTCATTCCCCGCCTTTCTAACTAATGAAAGTTACTGAAATTTGACCTCTCAACATGTGGGCTGTTGTCATCAAAATCAAAAATTGCTAATAATAGAAGAAAAAGTTCAAAAATAAAACAGCTACGAGGGGCGAAATGTGTGTGTGCACTGCTGCCTCCTTTACTTGAAAGGAGAAAAAGCCTTTCCACTACTTTTCATCAGAGTGTCAGAAAAGAGACGGGCACCAGCTTCCAGAATCGGTGCCCTGTGTCCTGCCCACAGGCACTCCCTGGGCCCGGGCATCCCAGCTGCTGGACCTCTGGCCAGCCTTGGGCCTAGGGATCAGCTCTGGAAGCCAGCCAGAGAAATTCATAATACTATTTTGTAAAGATCTCTTGCCTGGAAAAAACCTCAGCTCAATGGGACAATATGAAATTAATAATCTAGGTTTTGAAAACGACAGTTGCAGACTTCTGGCTTCAGAAGAAGATATTGTAGACTCAGTTTTCCCTGCTCTTCCCCTCTAAGCCCAATAAAAACCCCTGCAAATAATTTCATAGATAATGACAAAAGGACTCTGAAAGCAGGAATAAAGAAATCAACTGACTGTGGACTTTACGACTTAAGGAATGACAGTGCAGGGAGTTCCCTGGGTTCTCTTTATCTTCCACATATACTAGAATGGGCGCGGGAGAAATCTGCAACTGGGAACCAACAGGGATAGACAAAACAACAGTAACAAAATAAAACCCACAATACAAATAGCCACCCACCACCACCCCCACTTTCCCAGCCCCCTCTTAAAGGACCAGAAAAGGAGAAGTGCAACAGAGACCTACTAGAGACCCCCAGCCAGTGGCATTGGCTGGCCAATTTTACCCAGTGGCAGTTTCAAACTCCCAGATGGTGACCCAAACACTGTTCCAGGAACAGTGGAGCTCAGCATCTCTCAACCCTCCAGCCAGTGGCAGAGGGAAACCCAGGCCCAGAGGAGTCTGCCCTTCACTCAGCAAGTGGCCCAGAACACCACACCACCCACAGAAGAGCCTTCCTTTCCTGCAAGTGACAATAGCAGGGATTGTGTAGGAGGAGCCCCAACAGCACCAAAACATGAGGCAGAGGAGAATAACACTGCAAGGGCTCTGAAACAAAACCGCCATTGGAACTACCACCCACAAAAGTAGACAAGAACCTACACACTAAACTTAAATAGGACACCTGCCTGCTAAAGTAGAAGGCTGAAATAGGATGGAGAGTCTCCTAACTTAACGGCCCAAATGCCCCGATAGAATCAAAAATCACTCATCTTACCAAGAACCAGGAATAAAAATTACAAAATACATTGAAACAAGTTTTAAAAAATAGAAAACTTCAGCAGAGAAACAGAAGTTATAAAAATAATAAAACAAAAATTATACAACTGAAAAATATAATCAAAAATTTTTAAAACTCACTGGATGGACTCAGAAGTAGAGTGGAGATAACAAGATAAAATCAATGAACATGAAGATACTTTGTCCTAAACAAATCAATAGAATTTACTCACCTAGACAACAGAGATGAAACAGACCAAAAAAAAAAAAAAAAAAAAAATTAACAGAGTCTCATGGGTCTGTGAGGCAGCAAGGACAAAAAAATAACCTTCATATCATTGGAGCTCCAGAAGGAGAGGTAGAGAGTATGAGGCTGAAAAAGTATTCAAAGAAGTAATGGCTGACAACTTCTCAGATTTGGCAAGACATACCTACAAATTCAAGAAGGTGAGCAAAACACAGATTGGATAAACCCAAAGAAATCCACACCAAAACACATCATAATTAAACTTCCAACAACTAAATACAAAGAAAAAAAATCTCAAAAATAGAGAAATAGAGTCGGGCGCGGTGGCTCACGCCTGTAATCCTAGCACTCTGGGAGGCTGAGGCGGGCGGATCGCTCAAGGTCAGGAGTTCAAAACCAGCCTGAGCAAGAGCGAGACCCCGTCTCTACTAAAAATAGAAAGAAATTAGTTGGCCAACTAAAAATATATAGAAAAAATTAGGCGGGCATGGTGGCGCATGCCTGTAGTCCCAGCTACTTGGGAGGCTGAGGCAGAAGGATTGCTTGAGCCCAGGAGTTTGAGGTTGCTGTGAGCTAGGCTGACGCCACGGCACTCACTCTAGCCTGGGCAACAGAGTGAGACT
>CAUYRT010104601.1:0-10236 GCA_963574885.1 Lepilemur ruficaudatus | reverse complement strand
GGAGACGGGGGTCCCCAGGTCCCCTCCTTCTCCATCTGAGTCCTGGACTTAAAAAAACCCTATTTGCTTTCTTAGAGGCCTCCTGTCACCTGGAGTCCTTTACAATTTTGAAAGAAATGCTCCTTTCAAGGGCCTTCTTTAAAACAGTCAATCTGGGCAGCTTTTCTGCCTATTTCTTTTGACTGTCTCAAAGGACCCCTTAGCTGTTCTCACACATACAAGGCCCCCATCTGATATTGCCACAAACTGCCCACCCCAGCTATGGGTTCCTTCTGGCCCAAATTGAGTCTGCCGCCAGGAGAGACCATTCCGAACACCGAGTCATAATTTACTGGGAGTGGGACTGAAGAGTTAGTTCAGGCGGTGCCCTTCCCAGCCCCTCCCATGGTGCCAACATGGCAGTGGTGGCAGGCCTTGCTGCATGCCACTCGGCGTTGAGCTGCATGTGCCAGTCTCTGAAGTGTAAATATAAAAAAGGCCTAACAATGGCAAAGCAACTTATACTATAGCCAATGTGATACAAAGAGGAAGAAAGAAAGAATTCAGCAACCAAAAGACACACAAACATGCACTGTCTCACACACACACACTATTAAGAATAATAATATGGAAGTAAAAACTTCCCGTTTCAAATACCATCCCTGAATTATTAATAACTTGGCTTATATTAATTAACTTCATCAATGAACTTTGTAATAGAATACCTGCCTTGAATTTCAATTATTACCTGAAGTGCTGAAAGAGGACAATATGCCAACTCAGCAACATTCCATGGTACTAATTACCTAGGGAAATGGATGTAGACAGACTGCAAAGACAGAGAAATCACAGCTCACAAAATAATTCTTATTTTTACTCCCACATAAATACAGGAAGATTTTGAAACTGCTGAAATATAAAATGTATTTTTATATCATTTCATGATAAAAACTATTAGAACATCTCAATTCTGTGAGTATGGTAGATCTGAATGAGAAAAAAATGAATATGAAGTACCTCATAAAAGGAGATTCCTATCCAATTATAGTACTTGAACCACATGAGGCTTAAAAGGAAAAAACAGTGTTCAGGTCTGGAAATAAGTCTTTTTTGTTTTCACTTGTTTTCCTTTCATTCTTATCCCCCTTGCTTTTTTCACATTTTACCATTTTTGACTGCTTTCTTTTTTTTTTTTCTGTGCTCCCTGCTCTCTTTTTTAAGTCAGATTAATTACAGTTTAAGTCAGATTAATTACAATTATCAATTACATTCATCAAATAGCACTCCAACAAAATAAAATGGGTGTATTGGCCATTTGTTCAAATCAATTAATAAACTAGAACCCAACATTATCAAATAACTGAATCAGTATCTATTCACACACTTTTATTTAAACAAGTCAAAAGAAATAAAATTGTTCTGTTTGTTTTTTCTAAACCAATATATATGTTAACAACTTTTTTTCCCAGTGAAATTTTAATAGTTTAACAAAAAGATTCTGAAGCTTCCCAAAATGACCTGAATATTATAAACATATCAGAAAAATTAATCATTACATAATAATGAGAAAAATGCACCCTACTTAATCCTAAAGTCTCTTTAAACTTTTAAAAATATTATTATTAATTTCCACTCCCCATAGATATCTCCTATTCCACTACAAATATTTTCTATTGCTTTATCTAGATGAAGTCTACCCATACTGAAGCTTCGAAAACAAGAGGCTACAACCAGGCAGAATCCTCCCTGTTATGGGTTGAATTGTGTTCAAAAATGTATATGTTACAGTCTTAACCCACAGTACCTAAGAATATGACCTTATTTGGAAACAAGATTTTTGCAGATGTAATTAGTTAAGATGAAATCATATTAGAGTAGGGTGAGCCCTTAATTCAATATAATTAATGTCATTATAAAAGGGGGATTATTGGAGACAGATACACAGGAAAAATGCTATTTAAGAATGAAGGCAAGATATAAGGCAAGGAATGCCAAAGATTGCCAGTAAGCAACAAGAAGCTATGATAGAAGCATGAAACAGATTCACTCTCACAGCCCTCAGAAGTAACCAACCCTGGTGACATTTTGTTCGTAGACTTCCAGCCTCTAGAACTGTGAGACAATACTTTCTCGTTGGACACCCAGTTTGTGGTACTTTGTTAGGGCAGCCCAGTAACTTTTCCTGCTCCATTTATTTCCTGCCCTTAAATTCCCATAGTCCAAAATTGTGACTTCGTAACAATTGTTAATGTAGTTCACTGCTGCTCCAATCTGTAAGACTAAATGTAACTTCACTGATAGCAAAAAATGTAATGCCACATGATATGCGTACATTGAATACTGCACCTTTTAAAGAAAACTCAGTAATAACTATCTCTGGCTGCTAAATGTCTGGACATTGATACTTTTGTGTTTCTTTGTCTTTCTCTCTCTCTCAATTTTATACAAGTTTAAGAAATAAAATTAGTTAACTTGAGAGTTGTGCTGTCTCTTACACCAGGGTGAGGTGAACCCTTTGCTGCCCAAAACAAAACAACAAAAGCTAACAAACCAAATGAAAGAACAGGTCTGCAAGGCTGCAAGCTTTATGCAGTATTAAACGGAGTTTTACAGTAGTCAGTTTAGTGGCAGAGGTTACTGAGCACTGTAGTTTCATTGCTTAGCATATGTAATTATGAAAAAATAAATAAAGTTATAAAATGAGACAAGCAGAGGGGTTTTATGTGGCTAAAAGTGCAGTTCATTCATAAATGAAAGGAATGGTCATATCACCAAAGGTATCCAGATAAGAGAATCACTCAGTGCTTCCTCTACTGTTGAATACATAATTTATCATTTCTGTGAACTGTTCATTGATTCTCTCTACTTACAAAACAAGAAAGAGCTATAAACACTTTTTAATCTTTTATTTCCCTCAAAACATAGATCCACAATTCATTCATAATTCACAATTCATAATGTCCCAAAGGCAATTGAAACATTTTTATTCACCTCAATAATATTTTAAATATATTTTGTGGTATCTCTGTAGCATCTTTTTCCTCCAAGGAGCTTAGTTTTTTTTTGTTGTTACTGCTTTTTCTCCCACAAGATTCAGTATTCTGATAATGGTAGACTGTTTTAGGGTTATACATATGTTTTAAAAAAAATCAGTATAATGCCTGGCTTCCAAAATTCAACCACATTATAGCCACCATCACATCACTTTGAAGTAAGGATTAATGAAAAGCCACCAATGGTTGAATTGGCAGAATCCCAGGCACAGATAAAGAGAACCATGCTATTTTATGCGTTATTGCCTTAATATCAAATGCCAGTACATATAGCTGTAGAGAAAAAAACAAACAAGCAAAAAACATGTCAAGTGATGAAGACCATATCCTTGTTTTACTTCCCTTGGGAAGCAATAGTGGGAGTGTAAAATTTTACCTATAAAACTGATGGAAAAAGATAAAGACATGGTGAGAATTCTAATACTTACTATTTTTGAGCATTTCCTTTGGAAAACAATTCCAAATAAGGAAATAAATTAAGTAGACATATATTCAATACAATATTAATACTAGCAATAATTTGAAAATATATAAAGCTTTTAAAATGATTCTTTAACATGGGATAAAAATATCACTTTAAAATAAATAAGTAATAAAGTATGTATTTATCAATAATTTTAATTGATTATTTTATACATTTTATCAAGAATTTATAAAGACCTATAAGTACAAGTGCATGGATTGTAACAGATGTAAAATTTACAAATTAACATAAAGGACAGTGTAAACTAATAAATGAAATGACAATAGTAGAAAAGAATTGTCTATATAATTATGTTTATAATTATTTACTATATAAGGTTCCTAGCATTGCTGTAACAAGTTACTATAAACTGATGGCTTAAAACAACAGAAATTTATTTTCTCATTGTTTTGGAGTCCAGATGTACAAAATCAGTGTTACTGGATCAAAGTTAAACTGTCATCAGGGCCACACTCCCTCCAGTGGACTCCCAGAGGCTCTAGGATAGAATTTGTTATTTGCCTTTATAGCTTCCAGTGGTTGTCAACATTCTTTAGTTTGTGGCTGCATCAGGCTAATCTCTGCCTCGATCATCACATTGCCTTCTCCATCATGTCTGTGCCAGATCTCTTTCTACCTCCCTCTTATAAGGATACATGTGATTACTTTTAAGGTCCAGCTAGATAATTGAGAATGATTCATTTCACGATCCTTAATTTAAACACATCTCCAAAATCACCTTTTTCCTCTCATATAAGGTAGCATTCAGAAATTCCAGAGATTAGGATGTGAACATTTTGGGAGTATTTTTTCAGCCTACACAAATGATTACATATATATGTGTGTATATATGTGTATGTGTCATGTATATATATATATATGTGTGTGTGTGTGTATGTGTGTGAAATACTCATAGGAAATACTACAAAATGTTCATACTATTATATTTGGGAGTGGGGATTTTAGGGGATTTTTATTTTTCATTTGATTTTTATTTTATTGTTTTTCTAATTTTATTTAATAGTTGCTAATTTTAAAATTAAAATAATAATAAGCATATTTAAATTCAAGCATTTTCTTTATTTTCTTGTATCAAATCTACTGGCAAATATAACTGAGCATGAAATCCAGATGAAATCATGTGGGTTTTTTTTTAATAATAATGAATTAACTCATATAATAAAAGTCACAAAAAATTACACATATCTATTTTTAACCTTTAAGATAGTTTAAAATGATAGCCAATACAGTGTTAAGACACATTCTTTTAAATTATAATGGAGGACAGAATGAAATCAGTTTCTTAACTGAATTCTACATACTATGAGAAGAGATGTCAGTATCTGAAAACAAAAAGATGTCATACAAGAACTAGGGGGATAAAAAAGAAATGGAAATGAGAATTGATAATATAATCAACAGAGAATAAATAGAATTTTTTCAAGGGTTTTTTTTGTTGTTTTTTCTGTTTATTTGGTTTTAACTATAAAATCCAAAGTAAATAGTAAAAATTGTATATAAAAATATCAAAAAAAATTTCTACTTTTGGAACTATTCTCACTCTAGCATTTTCTACAATGACCTTCACCAGAAAAATACTCCACATTGTACCTGACCTTCACCAGAAAAATACTACACATTGTACCTGAAATAAAATACAGGTGAAAAATATCTAATTTTATTGCTTCAGTGACTCAAAAAATAGAGAATGGAATTTCACCAAATTTTCAATGAAATTTCTCATTTACAAAGGAGGAGAAAAATGATGATGAATTTCAAGCCAATGTATTTCTGAAGTCTCTAAGTGGCTGCAAATAGAACTTTAGGACTTATCAAGAAATACCTCCTCAGCTGCTGCAATAGAGTGATGCATGAAGTTATAATAACAACGATCAGTTTTTATCAAACAACAAAAGTAACACATAAGGTCCTTTTTGAATCACACCACAACCGAAATCATCTCTAATATAAATAAATCCTTTGAATGTAAGTGCTTTTCTCCAATTTTGTTTAATAATATAGCTTTTACTAAGCATTTTCATAAATTTAAAAAAATTAAAACACGTTTGATAAATAGAACCACTGTGATCTTTTCATATTAACAAATTGGCATAGGACTAACAATTTGCCAGGATTTCAATCTTTGGTTATATTATATATGCTTTCTTGTTACCTCTCTGAAATACCTACGTAGATAATGCAAGTTATCAGACATTGAGCTTTAAACATGATATATGTATGTGTTTATTTTGTGGTTTTAGATTTATGTAAGTATTCTTAATATTTTTCCTTATCTAATATCATTATCACTATTGAAATACTTAAATCATGTTTTTCATATTTGCAAAGTACTTTAAAATTTATTCTTATCATTCCAAGTGTCAACAATTGACTGAAACTTGTCTGTCATCATCAAATTCTCTCCTTCAAAGAGACTTCGTAATTTATCACAGCCCAACTCCTAGCCACTACAAAAATGTCTCCCTGAGACAGTGTCCAGCCCTTGCTGAAGTTCTTCTTAGCCTTATAGAGAATTTTCTCACACCCAAAGGGCATGTATAAGCATTTTACTAATTCAAGCTCTGTTTTGGTTACATTTTCTCTTCCTCATTTGACCACACAACTTCTAAAAATTTACATGACTTCTTGTACATTTATTCTTGCAACAAAGAAGCAGACTCCCTTCCCACTTCTCTTTCTTTCCTTGGGACACCAAGATAAGAGAGTCACTGTGCACCATTCATCCTTTGAGGCTGGTGGAAAACTCCTGCCCAGCATGTGGACTCTCCTCCATCTCCAGCCCCAGCCTCTATAAGAACCCCAACACATTCTTTCTGCTTTTGCTTTTAATTCCCTCCTCACAGAATCTGAGCTTTTCACCTTGGGAAATCCATTTGCAGTTTACTGTTTGAAAGCAAACTTTACTTCATATATAAAAACTTGTTTGTATTTAGAAGCAAAGAAGAATGCTAACATCAAGCTCTTGGAACTCTAATTGTAGATATCAAAGGAAAACCAGTGAAAAGAGTTTGTTAATTGAATTTATATCTAGCACGCAGTGAACTAATTTCAAGTGTCAAAGAAAAATTCCACCAGACAGTTAATAGGTGAGAAAGACTTATATTCAGTAAGGTCCAAGACTATTGCAACAGAGGAAAGAGACTGAACACAACTCTTGTGAAAGAAAAGGCTGGAGGGGTTTTAAATGAAGGGCTGAGCTAATGAAGAAATCCTGGAGGACTTTAGGGGGAAGGTTGATCAATGTGATTATTATGTCTGTATTTGCTAATTGGCACATATCAAAGTTCAGCTTCCATTCTTCCAAAGAGATGTGGTAGGGGTACTATTTTTAACCCAGCTTGAAGACATTCTGAGTTGTAGACAATTTACCCTTCGACAGAGAAAAAATTTAAAATTGCAAGTATTCTAAAGTAAATGTTCTAATAAAAAGGAGGTTAGGGGCCTTTAGTCAGGAAGGAGGCTGGCTGTCTAAAGCTCGGTCAAGCTGAAGGGAACATGCAAACCATCTTGGTCACATGACAAAAATTATATTTACTTGTTAGTAAAACAGACCTGGCCTGTCTTCCAAAATATATGTAAAATATTTGATAAGATTATCTCTATATTACCGAAGCATTTTTCTGAGTGTGTGTGCATATGTATGTGTCTTAATTAGATTAACTAAAGTGCCCAAATCATTGTCTTGTTAACATGTCATATAAAGTTGAGTATATGGTAATAGAAGTCAAATAACCAACATACATTCTTGTTCTTCTTCACTTTTTAAATATAGAATTCCATCATATAAAGGTGCAGGATAATATCTTCTACTTATGATCAAAAATAACACCTTACTTTTTTAAAATCTTGATTGTGTTGCACACAATGTGAATTAAATCCTTGTGAGATTTATTTTTTAACATTCATATGGGAAATTATTTGGATAAAATTGACTTTGTTAGATTCTAGCAACTACATCATAATAACAAAACTTCCAAAAGGTAATTTACCTAATATATGTGTGTACATGTTATGTGTATGTGTGTCTATGTGTGTGTGTTTTAAATAGCAGCCATCAATTTCATTGTTTTTGAAAATATGTTGAGTCTTAGAACTAGATGGACTTGGGTTTGAGTCACAAATTTGGCACCCACTAGCTATGACATATTAGGCAGTTTAATCTCTCTGAGACTTATTTTCTGTAAAATGTTTTTGATGATTATATCATATTTTATTTTCTAAAAAATGTCTATAATTGTATCTCTCCTATCCTGCATGTTCTTTGCAATGTAACCTTGCCACATTCTTGTTATAAAACGAGTCATTTTCTACTCCATTGATGCTAAATAGGACTTGTAATTGCTTTGTCAAATAGCCAGCTTTGTGTGGTGCCCTCATTTAGCCTGGTAGTTTTTGCTCCTTGATCCTTGGAAGCCAGCCACTATGTAAGAAGTGGGACTACCTGGGGCCTCTCTTGCTTGAGAAATCCAAGCCATGTAGACAGGATGAGATCTTGCATGGAGTAGGAGAGTGAACAAGGAAAATCAATGTGTCAGACACAAGAGTAAAGAGACCATTTAGAATTCCCCCCGTAACTCTGAAGGCAGAGTTTACCTTTTGGATGATCTCACCCACGGATGTTTTTTTCCATTAGAATCACACGCAAGATGCAAAGTAAGAATTCTCTGGCTGAGTCCAGTCAAAACACAGAAGTATGAAAAGTAATACTAATTCTTTACTTTTCAGTCACCAAGTTTGGGGTGATTTATTATGCAGCAAGAGATAATTGGACAAATGTCAAATGATTCAATCGTGTCTATTAATCTTACATTACTTTATAGTTTGGAGATGATCATCTTTACTGAATTGAAAGTAATACTAACATTTTTTTCTCATTAATTTTCTTATCATTGATAATAATTTTCCATCCTTCCTTATAGCTTTATAGTATCCTTTGTTGCAGGTGATTAAAACTAATCAAAATAAGCATTTTGAAGACTTTGAAGACTTCCAAACAATGACCAACAGCAAAAAAAAAAAAAAAAAAAAAAAAAAAAAATTCAGTTAAGTTGAATAGAATACAGAAAAAACTAGAAGCTTACTATTGTTTGAGGTAGCTAGGAAAGGAGGCATGATAGTTTTTAAAGAAGCAATCATTTATTATTACAAAGCTACTTTAGCTGGAACTGGATTTTCCCTATAAATGTTCTACAAAATACAGGTATACAAAAGAATGAAATGTTCTCAACCCACATACCAACATTAAATCATGATGGCATTTGGCATGCATGACAATCTCTTAGTAACTGTTGGGGAAATTTTCAAATTGGCTGAAATGCTTTGTAGCTACTGCCATTAAGAGGTGGACTTTTCCCCCCCATTCCTTATATTTCACTGGCCTATGACTTGCTTTGACAAGCTCTGAGCTTGCAGTGTCACTTCTGACACATTTTATTTTTAAGCCTTGCAGCTTCTGCTGTTAGCAAGAGTTAATGGGAGCCCAGATGCCAAATAAATGTGTCCTGACTAGACTGCTGCTTGATGTCAGAGAGATCCTGTGGAGCAAAGAAAAATCATCCCAGATGAGTTTATTTTAGACCAATCAGCCTGCATCTAACCTGGCAGCTGATCCCAGACACACGAGTGAGCCCATCCAAGAAACTAGCAGAACCACCACTGTGTTCAGGCCAGCTCACCTTGCTAATCCAAAAATTGTGACCTCAATAAAGACTATTGTTTTTAAGATACTAAATATTGCAGTGATTTGTTTTGAACAAAAGTGGACACAATATATTAATAATTAATTTACAATTAAAAATTGCATTGATGAATATATTTGGTACTTTTATTTAGTAAACATTAATCTCCCCTCAGTAAAATTTAATGATATAAATTTTCCTGATTGAGATATTAGGATATAGGAGTAACAGGTAAATTTTAGTCTTAATTAAAGATTAGAAAAGTAATTGGGAATTTAAATAGAAACACTTTTTAGAATTATATCAAACATATACCATCATCCTGTTATACCTCCTTGTTTTTTGGCAAAGATAACTAAGAATTGAGAAATTACTTGTTCAAAGCTAGAATCAAAGCCTCACAACATCTATCTGTTAGGTCCATGTTCATTCCAGTTCAAATGATAGCCTAAAACTGTTGTTATTTTTGTTTTTCATGTTTTACATGTTACTATATTAAATGTTTTGACTGTAGTTACTATACAACAAAACAGTTTTAAATATTTTTAAAGTGTTCCATGTTGTAGATCATGAAGACTTCAAAGAAAAACATAATCATAACTGTATGAAATCTGTATAACTTAAATCAAAATTTGATTAAAGATTAAATAATAAAGAGAATGTAAATACTCAGTGTTGAAAATTATAATGAATATCTTTGAATGGGGTTATTTTTTTCCTTGTGTCTATAGCAACAACTCTTCTGTTTGGGTAAATAGCAAAATTATTTTTTCAATGAATGATACACTTTTCTGTAGAGAGACATAGTGATGCATTAAAGTTCAAACAAAATAAAATGGGGCATTCACTATCTTTTTCTTTTTCTTTTTCTTTTTTTTTTTTTTTTTTTTTTGAGACAGAGTCTCACTCTGCTGCCTGGGCTAGAGTGAGTGCCGTGGCGTCAGCCTAGCTCACAGCAACCTCAAACTCCTGGGCTCAAGCAATCCTACTGCCTCAGCCTCCCGAGTAGCTGAGACTACAGGCATGCGCCACCATGCCTGGC
>CAUYRT010104600.1:0-10753 GCA_963574885.1 Lepilemur ruficaudatus | reverse complement strand
TTTTTAGTTGTTCAATTAATTTCTTTCTATTTTTAGTAGAGATGGGGTCTCACTCTTGCTCAGGCTGGTTTCAAACTCCTGACCTTGAGCGATCCTCCTGCCTCGGCCTCCCAGAGTGCTAGGATTACAGGCGTGAGCCACTGCGCCCGGCCTGTATGGAATTCTTCTGGTCTGAGCTTTATCTTTGAGGATAAGTGTGTTATTTCTTTTGGTATAGGGAGGGTGTCTTAACATGGGAATTTCATCTCCTGCTTTTAAGAAACAGAAAAGAGGTTAGAATGATCTTGCACCTGCTGTTTTTCAAGTGCCTTTAATTCAAAATAGTCAATATGTCAGAATGGTATATTTTTTACTCCTTCAGCTTAAATGTAAGGTTAGTGGTTTCCTAATTCAAAGAATCAGGAATATGAAGTTTCCTGCAGAATTTTACACCAGAGATGTATAAACATAAGAATTTTACCAGAATAGAGCAGTGAGAGTCTGTAACAATCTTTTAAGGAAAATCTGGTGATATATCCTAAACATATATGTAATCTTTTGCCTAGAATCACAGACTTCTTAAAAGTGTAATTGTAAGGAGAAAATTTCTCTTCTGGTTGTGTTGTGAAAGAGCTTTTTTTAAGCTGGTGATGGTATACCACTTGTGATGCCTTAAGTTTTTTGATACATACACACACACACACACACATACACGTATATATAAACATATATATAAAGAGCATAAAGTATTTGTTTCCTGTAGATTTTATTCTACCTTAGGTTTTTTGGAGATAACTTTAATGGTCCTCAAGAAGTGGAATGTTACACCACAAGTAAAATCATTATTACTTTGTTTTGTTTTGTCTCACTTTGTTTTTGAGATCCTAATTAAGGATAATATTCTCTACATATCCAAAGCTTATACCAATCCTTTTTATTTTCTTTTTCACTTTTCCCCTTTCTTTCCTTTTCTTTCTTTCTTTTAAAACTTACACTAGTCTAGGGGCCGGGTGTGGTGGCTCACACCAGTAATCTTAGCACTTTGGGAGGCTGAGGTGGGTGGATCGCTCAAGGTCAGGAGTTCGAAACTAGCCTGAGCAAGAGTGAGACCCCGTCTCTACTAAAAATAGAAAGAAATTAATTAGCCAACTAAAAATATATAGATAAAATTAGCTGGGCATGGTGGCGCATGCCTGTAGTCCCAGCTACTCGGGAGGCTGAGGCAGAAGGATTGCTTCATCCAGGAGTTTGAGGTTGCTGTGAGCTAGGCTGACGCCACGGCACTCTAGCCGGGGCAACAGAGACTGTGTCTCACACAAAAAAAACAAACTTACTCTAGTCTAGTATAATACATGAAAAAAACTTTCATTGCAAAAATATCCAAAAAGTAGAAATATATACAATAAAAACAAAATGTTCCTTTCCCCCTTTCCTCCTTCATTTCACTTCCCTCTCCAGAAATCATCACTTTGATGTTTCATTCCAAATCTTTTTTTTGTATATTTACATACTGTTTCTATATAAAGAAATATATGGTTTGTGGGGCATTTTCCCCCTTTTTCATGTAAATGGGGTCATACTACCTGTGTTTTTAGCAACTTGCATTGTTTTTGTTCTGTTTTTTTTTGAGACAGAGTCTCACTCTGTTGCCTGGGCTAGAGTGCTGTGGCGTCAGCCTACCTCACAGCAACCTCCTGGGCTCAAGCAATCCTCCTGCCTCAGCCTCCTGAGTAGCTGGGACTATAGGCATGCGCCACCATGCCCGGCTAATTTTATATATATATATATATATTTATTTATTTATTTTAGTGGGCCAATTAATGTCTTTCTATTTTTTAGTAGAGACGGGGGTCTCACTCTTGCTCAGGCTGGTTTTGAACTCCTGATCTTGAGCGATCCACCCGCCTTGGCCTCCCAGAGTGCTAGGATTGTAGGCGTGAGCCAGGGTGCCTGGCCTTGCATTGTTTTTCAATTAATGGTTTATTATGGAGATGTTTCCACAGCACTACTACTGTATAGTGGTTATACTATATACTATAACCACTTCATAGTGTTCCATAGAGGTTTATTTAACCATACTGTATTGATCGCCATTGAAGGGTTTTTTTTGTTTGTTTTGTCAACAAAATTCTCAGATTGTTTTTCTTCTTCTATTTTCATTTTCTTTTTTATTCTGTTATTTCCAAGATTTCGTCAACTTTATCCTTCTCTTAAGATTTTCATTTTTGTTATTACAAAATGTTAATTTATAAAAGTTTAAAAGTTCTTTGTGTTCTGAATATTTCTTTTATTATTTTGTTTGTTTCATTTATCTCTTGGAAAGAACTTTTTCTTTTCCTTAAAGTTTTCTTCTCCTTGCATGGTTTCTTTTTACCAGATTGCTTTCTTTTCTTTTGTTGATTTTGATCTCTGTCTTCCATACAGAGGCTTTCTTTTGGTATCTGGTAATTCTGCTCTTACATAAGAATAGGTGAATTAAAAAGCCAATTTGGTGAGTTTGAAGAGTGTTTTGACAATTTAAAAATATTTAAAAAAAAAAAAAGCCATCCTAGCACTCTGGGAGGCCGAGGCGGGTGGATCACTCAAGGTCAGGAGTTTGAAACCAGCATGAGCGAGACCCTGTCTATACTAAAAATAGAAAGAAATTAATTGGCCAACTAAAAATACATAGAAAAACTTAGCCAGATATGATGGTGGCACGTGCCTGTAGTCCCAGCTACTGGGGAGGCTGAGGCAGAAGGATCACTTGAGCCCAGGAGTTGGAGGTTGCTGTGAGCTAGGCTGACGCCACGGCACTCTAGCCCGGGCAACAGAGTGAGACTCTGTCTCAAAAAAAAGAAAAAAATGCCAATTCGGAGGCCTAAACACATGAATAGAACTTGTAGATTTTGAGTTTTATTGTAGGATGACCTGGTTGAGCCATTTGTTAGGGAACCTTCTGATGCCAACCCAAATTCATCAAAAAAGAGTTTTCTAATCTGCCCAGCTCAATAGAGTAGGGGAAGTGGGCTGCTAATTTCAGTGTTCACCTACATGTAGGGTCACTTAGTCCGCTTGATTTTCTGTGTCCTCAACTGTGCCTGATATCCCCTAATCATGAGATTTCCTGTTTTACCGTCTCCAGGGAATAAACTGCAGACTTCTGCCAGGGTTGGGGAGTTAGGGAGAAGTGGTTACGTGGGGATGTGGAATGGAAGAAAGGGATCTGGGGATGTAATGGCTTCTTAAATAGCTTTCACTCAATTTTATTTTATCCATCCCACTCTCCACTTACCCCATTTCTACAGGTACTTCGTCTTGCCGGTTCTTGTGCCTTTAGAGGATTCTGTGGTATACATTGCTTTCCTCACTGCCAGTTTAGAACTTGGCTCTCTCAGTTTTCCTCACTGCCAGTTTGGGACTTGGCTCTCTCTGTGCTGTTAAGTTAGTTACCACTCTGTCATCTACTTTCTGATTTAAAAAAATCTGTTGTGTTTTTTTTCTTTTTCTCTTTTCCTCCTTACCCTATGGTATTATGTATTTTTAAATCTGCCTTCATTGTTGTTTTAGTAAGGTTTCTAGAGGGAGTAAATTGAATGTTTATGTTAAATCTGCCCTCTTACCTGGGAAGCCCCTTATATTTTTTGATAGAGAGGCAGTAGTACATAATAGTTGAGAGTGTGAGTTATGACACCAGACTGCTTGGATTTGAACTCTGGCTCTACCACTTACTAGCTATTAGATTAACATCTACTTTCTTAATTTTCCTCATCTATAAAATGGGGATAATATTTAATAATAATACCTACTTCCTTCTCTTTTCTCCATCCTCTTTTCCTGGAACTCCTATTAGCCAAATGTTAATCTCTTTTAGATTGATCTTTGAAGTGTCTTATCTTTCCTTTCATGTTTTCCATCTCATGTGTAGTTCTACTTTCCTGGGGATTTTTTTTTTTTTTTTTTTTTAGAAAAAGGGTCTCGTTCTGTCACCCAGGCTGGAGTGCAGTGACTCACTGTAACCTCAAACTTCTGGGCTCAAGCAATCCTCCTGCCTCAGCCTCCTGAGTAGCTGGGATTATAGGTGAATGCCACCACACCCAGATGATTTTTTTTTTTTTCAATTTTTGTTGTAGAGACAATGTCTCTCTATGTTGCCCTGGCTGGTCTTGAACTCCTGGCCTCAAGTGTCTCAGCTTCCCAAAGTGCTGGGATTACAGGTGTGAGCCACCATGCCCGTCCTCCTGGGGATTTTTATAACCTCTGTTGAATGCTTTATTGTAGCAACTTTATTTTAAATATCAAATAGGTCTTTTGACATCTGATTTTTTTTTTTGTTCTTTTTTTGGGACAGAGTCTCACTCTGTTGCCCAGGCTGTAGAGTGCCGTGGCATGAGCCTAGCTCACAGGAACCTCAAACTCCTGGGCTCAAGCAATCCTTCTGCCTCAGCCTCTCGGGTAGCTGGGACTACAGGCATGCGCCACCATGCCCGGCTAATTTTTTACATATATTTTTAGTTGTCCAATTAATTTCTTTCTATTTATAGTAGAGACAGGGACTCGCTCTTGCTCAGGCTGGTCTTGAACTCCTGACCTTAAGCTATCCACCGGCCTCAGCCTCCCAGAGTGCTAAGATTACAGGCGTGATCCACTGCGGTCCGGCCAGCATGGATTAACTCATTGTTCTAATACTCAAAAGAACTTTATTAAGCTAAGTGCCATTATTTTCATGCAGAATTTGCAGATAAGAAAATCAAGAAAGCCAGAGACAAAGTAAGCCCCTTGAGGTGGATTGCAAGCTAGTAAGTAGCAGAGGCAGCATCTATACCTGGTGTTCTAGCTCCAGAGTTTCTACCTCTAACCTCTGACCCCTCTGCGGACCCCGTCTTCAGCCCCTGCTCTAACCCACCCCTTAACTTCTCCCCTCCTCTGCCCCGCTCCATTTTTTCTTTATTGTATCATCAGGGCCCTGCAGGAAAGAGAAAATACACTCAGCTGAGGTTTTTAAGAAGACTTAATGAAGGGGCTATTGAGAGCTGTGGGAACCAGTGAGAAATTGCGGGGGATGCATAATAGCTGCAGCATTACCACCCTCCGGCTTGAGGGCCAAAGAGAGGAAATGGGGTCACAGGACTCTGGGAGAGAGGGGGAAGGGAGAGCCTTAGTAGGGACAGCAAGAGCTGTAGGCGCAGAAAGTTCTGGAAGCTCAGGACTGGCCACTGACCCAGCCAGGGGAGTGGGGCAGGAAGGTCCCCAGGGCAGAAATGCCCTGCCCTCTCTGCTCTCTGATCCGCTCCTCGTGACTCTGGTGACAAGAGACTCGGGCGAAGAGTAAATCTAAAATGATATTTATCTAAAAAAAGCAAGATTTTCCTCTCAATTTTTTAACATTTAAGTGGTTCCACCGGTTTTAATTAGCCATTTATTACCCAATTCATTTGGGTTTCCTCCCTGCCTCCCAAGCTTCCCACGCTGCAAGAACGTTTTCCAAGTCACCAAACACACCTGACAATGAAACCAGCTTTAACTGTGTGACATTGCAAAGGACAGGGCCACCTGAGGAGTCTGACAACGAGATGTTCGGTGTTTCTATGTTAATAGATTGTCTTCTCTGTTCTTGCCCTAGTGATCAGATAAAATACATATCAAACTAAATGCATCTCTTCCTTTGGGTAAAACATAAACTCTGAAAGGGAATGACGACATACTAGATCTATTTTTCTTCTCTCTCCCCCTAAGCTCATCCATGTGATACAAATCATTCTCAAGTGTGAAGAATAATTACTGGTTAAAAAAGGATGCGGAAACTACTGGAAAGTGCATGTGAAGCCTTAGCATGCATATGTTTCTTCATACATTGTTAGCATTCGGACAAGTTGTCAGCAATCCCTTCTGTTTTGGTTTGCAATGATAATCAATTCCTCATCACAGGGGTGCAGCTGAAAGACCAAAAGCATAGATAGAATTTTTTTTAAAAACATATTTTGTATGGAATTCATCTTTTAGGCCACGCTAGTAACCAGCAAGCTCTATCATTTTGGGTAACCGCATCGTGAAGTGGGTTCAGTTCCGGCGACTCACAAACCCACTGGGAGAAGCCGGGCCCTCTGCCTCCAGCACCGTAAAAGCTTTTTCCTGATAATCCATGGTTAGTGTAGTTCCCTGTTCACAGAGGTTTGAGCAAAGTGTGTCATTTGCTTCCGTACACCGAAATCGAGCCTAAAAGAAAAGAAAGCCTCCCACGGGCTCTCCATCAAAAACGGCTTTTTTTGGGAAAAGCTTTTCAGCTTTTAATCCAAAAGTTGCAGGATCATAGGGGTTTGAGATTCCCAAAATATCAACCCGGCTCTCTGGCATCCAGAACTTTTGGCAAGGTGCGTTTGGGGAAACTGCTGGGCTCTGAGTACAACTCACGGAGGACGAAGGCCCGAAGCCGCTCACTTTCTGCGACCTACCTGGAGCCGCGCGCGGAGGGCGTGAGGGCTTCCGCTTGGCGTGCTGGCTGCCTGCCTGGCACACCGCTCTGCGCTTCTGAACCCGTGTCTCAGTGCGGCTCTCCTCTCTTCCTCTCCAGGCCACGGCTGCGGCTCGTCCAAGATGTCGCGAGCGCAGACGTTCCCCAGCTACGCGCCCGAGCAGGGCGAGGAGGCGCCGCAGCCCCTGTCGCGCGCCAGCAGCTACGGGTTCAGCTACAGCTCCAGCCTCATCCAATGACACGCGCCGAGCCGCCGCTGACCGGAGAGACAGGCCGTCCCGGACCCGCCGTGGGGTCACCGCGCCCCCTGCCTCCTGGAGGACCAACTGCAGTGCACGTTGAAATGGGTCGGGTCCAGAGCCGCAGTCCCATTGGAAGGTTAAAAACTGGAGTTCCGCTTCCTTGATGCAGTGGCTGAGTCCTTTATTTATTGAATTTCTTTGGGGGAAATCTATGTTTTACAAAAACAGAATCCAAACCGTACGAACAGTCATTTAAATAAACAAAATTCTTCGGGTCTGACAGTAGCAGACGCCTCGGCACCGTGAGAAGTTGCCCGCGCTGGGTTGGGGTTGTGCTTGGGTGGGGGGCACCTGCCCCTAACCCTGCGTCCCGTCCGAGCACAGGGTCTGTCCTTAAGGCATAATGGTGACCCCACCTTAAGCTCCCTGGCTTTTAAAGTTTTGACGGCAACAAATCCAGTAAGTTCTGCAAATGGCATCATAACTTCATATAAGTAAGCCCAGTGACAAGTAAGAGAACATAAAATTCAGAACACACCGTTAAGCAGGGTCCTGTAGCTCTACACCGTGTGTGTGTGTGTGTGTGTCTGTAGACAAATATAGATATGGATACTGCTGTATCCATCTCTATATAACAAGTATATATCAAACATGTGCTGAGGGTGACAGGATATGCTCACTTAAATTGTTGAAAACTGTAATTTGGTGCATTAAAATTAAGATTGTTATGTTGAATAGCTATTTTTAAAATAGTGCTGTAAAAAAAAAGGCTTCTTATTAGCAAAAGTATTTATATAATCCAGTCTGCTCCAATGACAAGTATAAGCAAAAATGTGAGAAGGGGAACATTTGGAAGCAAAAGAACCAGTCAAACTGTCCTACATGTCACATCATCATCACACTGTCTTTCTGGTTAGTGTCCCTTTCGTGTTTGACAATGTTGCTCCCTTCTGCCATCCATCTGAGCTACATGAGGAAGATTGAGTGTGATCACTGATAAGCTTCCATTTAACCTCAAGAAAAAAACAGAGGCTCTAAATCAGAAACTGTTTAAGGAAGAAATGAAAATACAATTTAAAAGAACTCAGCTATTTTGCAGTCAGGAGAAGAACAAATGGGCACAAGATTGTAGATATCAATATTTAAAATTTCACAGATGCCATTCTCAGAGAGCCATTAGGGGCTTGTACTTTACTGTGTAACCAGAACTTTCTGAGATTTATTTTTTTCTTTTACTGGACATGGGTTGTCTGGGATTATAAGAAAAAATGGATCAACTATAATTTTTTTCATCCCTGACACCAATGACAAACCTACAAGGTTTAAAGGGAAGTGGTGATGTCCTTGTGAACTGAGGAAGTTTGGTTAATTCAGATCAGCATAGATATGTTTGCTCTTAATTTTAGAGTTTGCCCAAGTAAAAATAAAAATTATCCTGCCTGAGTCATCTGATGCCACATGCCTAAGATGGTTATCTCTCAAATACTTTAGGGTGGGGTTTAAAGAACAGTGAGCCCAGGTCATGCAAGATGAAAATCTGATTTATTTTTTTCTTAATAGCAAAATTTTTTAAGCTGTCAAAGTTAGTCTGTTGAAAGGGTACCTTTTTGCTGATCACTGACAAGGTTTTTTTCCATCCCTATCCATAGCTTGAGTGCAGACTGACAATATAGTTCAGTGAATTACCACTGAATAAAAATGGTTCTGGGTCCCTTCTTGATAAATGTGCACTTATAGCAACTACCTAGACTCTCTGAATCACTCAGATAGGTATGAAAACCTCATCAAGATGCTAATCATAAGAGTTAATGTGGCTGCAAAAAATAATTATCCTAAGCTTTCGGGGATAAAAAGAAAATTACCCAAACTCTCTGCACTGTGAATTTTGCTGACACAGCAGAGGAGGAGATGACTGGTTCCTTACAACTACACGGCTTACCCTGAAATCCCAGCTTTCAGGGTTAAACACCTCTGAATTTCTTTAGCACATGGCATTTGCTTTTGAAATGCCATTAGTCAAACACACCAGAGCAACTCCCAGCTGAGACCGTTTGAGCACAGTTCCTGGTGGGGCCACGTTCAGAGGGAGCCTCTGGCCGGCTCACTCAGTCGAGCTGTTGCTTAGACACCACAAGTTTCTACAAGGGACTTATGGGAAAAGGCCCTCAGGGGTCCTGGTTCACATCTCAGCTTTATTAATGTGCCAGAAGCACAGACAGCGAGTCCAGGGGGGATTCTGCTAATTAGATGAGTCTGCTCTTGTGTCTATTTGGTAGGAGACAAATATCTGCATGAAACTGCTTCAAGAACACCATTGGTTCTGATCATTACCAGTGAGCATAACTGAGGAACACCGAAGATCAAGTGTAACCTTGGGCCAGTTCATTCTGAAAATAATATCATAAAAAGAGCGTGTGAGAGAGAAATTAGCTTCCCAAGTCTTTAACCCAATCTCATCACAATGAGAATAATGCTATGGAATATTCCTTGGTAAATTTTTGGAACTTTATCCTAGCATACTCCTCCCAAGCATACTTACAACTGTAGCTTAGTCAAAACTGCTAAATGAACAGAAAGGAGAATTTGTATTAATAACCTAATGTGGTTGACAAGAGGCAGTGTTTGTTGTAATAAAAATGAGAAGGAGATAAATCTTCTACAAAAACCAAAGATAGAAAGTTCCTACTGTACCAGTCTCCTGGAACTTCATAAAATCAATTCCATTGGAGCAAATAAAATGGTTTTGGATATGTATTCAACTCACTTTGGGCTTGGAGGTTTTTGACTGAAGATGCCTTCACACTTTGCAAGTCAATTCTCTCTTGAGAGATTGTATTATATCTTTAATATACATGTGACTTTTTCATTGTGAAGAGGCATTGCTATGAACCAAAGACATCTTTTGGCTCCTTCTGAAATTGATTCAGTGGGGGTTCCATCTAGATTTGTACAGATAAATTAAGGTGGTCACCATTTCTATATCAGGTTTGAAGAGACCAATGCTGAAGGTACCCAACATAAGTAATAATGGCTCTTCACACGGCAGAGAAAGCCTGGAGGATGTACACATTTCACAGAAAGATTACATGAGGGGATTGATTTTTTTATGTCCCCAATTTTTTCTTCTGACAATAGCAATTAATGTACACATGACCAACACATGACATTATATTTAAAGTGCAGAAAAGTACAAAAAAACCTTGGTCCAATAGTTAACTATTCCCGTCATAGGGAAGAAAACACACCTTTCACTTATTGAGCAAACAATAGGCACTCAGAACTAATCTATTTAGGCAAGTTGCAAATATTTATGAATCAATAGGTCCTTGCCACTGCCACAATTTGAATTTAATAAAATAAGAATATATGTTTACTTATGTATTAGGGAAGAAGCTGTTTGATAGAGCATGTGACATAAAAGAAAACCTCACATTTTTCACCAAATAGTAAGTAGAGTACTAGTCCTAGTACCTTGTACGATTCTTCTGTGTCTTCATTGGGCAATTACGTTTGGCAATCATTCATCACCTATAAAATGGTTAACTATTCATACCTTCTATCCAATATAGAAACAGTTAACTGATATATAACTTTACATTGTTAGTAGTTTTTACAGATCCAATTTATTGCATGTGGTATCTTTACAGTCAATATTTACAAATGCATCATAGAAATTGATGTCTGCCCCTCGTTCTTTGGCCAACACCTCAGAAAACTTTGTAAAAAAAAAAAAAAGCATGGATACCCTACTTCCTAGATTATTTGAACCATTTATTAAAATTGACCATTAGTGCTACAGTGAAAACATGCTAAATAAATTATATTCTTATAAAAAATTGTAGTCCAGTTTTGACTATTATAACCAACACAATAAATAGGCAATTCACATTCAGTGGAGCTGAGCTTTAGGCCTTTAACAATTCATGGTTTATGAAAAATATTATACTAAAAACTGCTCAAGGTGAAAATTATACATTTTTTCTAGTTCTATTAACATGTCTATCAATATCTTGAAATTTCAAATTACCTTATCAATCATTAACAATAGTTCACAATCTCCCAACAACAGCCTTCTCAAAAT
>CAUYRT010104599.1:0-20475 GCA_963574885.1 Lepilemur ruficaudatus | reverse complement strand
AAAAAAAAAAAAAGACTGCTTCCATACCACTTTAGAATGTGCTATGTGAGGATGCAGTCTTAAAGTGATATCTAACATCTCTTCCAGCTTTACAATTGTGTTTCTATAAAACCAGTGTGTGATCATTTGATAGTAGAAAGTTACACTGCCCTTCTGGAAGTCAGTTAATGGTTGTAACGTGGCTGTTTGCTCTTACCAGCATATAGAATAGAGTAGCTATTGTAGATGGCTCTGCCTAAAGCTTGTGCATTTTCTTTACCAAAGGGCTAGAATCACTGGACAGCTCACTAAATCCAATCTCATTTTAGTTTTAGTTATATTGATTGCAGGGGATGAGGGTAAGAAGAAAGTCCTTTGGAAATAATTTGCGTTCTTATTCAAATTTTGCAACAAATTTTTAACCTCAAGATCTTTGAAGTGAAAAGAATAATAGATGATATTATTTGCCTCAAGATAATTTATTACAAGAAATGAATCACCTTATTATAATGTTAATCTGAAGTGACATAACAAACCCAATTTCCTCATTAACACTTGTTAATGGAAATCATTTCATTGATTCTAGCTATTGCCTAATTGTGCTTTGAATATGCTAGACTCTGGGGGTCTGCAATACCTCTTAAAGCAAATCTTAACACATTTTAAAACTTGGATTTTAAGTGCTTTATGCTAACAGAACCACCCACCACACCATTTGTTCATTTTGCTCATGGAAGATGAATACTTTAAGATAGCACCCAATCCTTGTTTTCCTATTGGTGGCCTATCAATATTTTTTTCTTATTAAAATCATTCCAAAGCTATGTGCACAGAGATATTAAAACCAGAGTGAAATATTCTTTGTGTTTTGTGATGAGAAACCCTTTTTAGTTGGGTGAAATAAATGCTTTGGTAGTATGAGATTCCTTACAAGGGCAGTCATTTGTAGCTATTAAACCAAATAGAAAATTAAGCAATTAATCGTATCTTTTTAACTGTCCCAGAATCACCACATACTATGGACATGTCAATTGTATTAGAAGATGAAAAGCCACTGAGCGTTAATGAAGTACCAGACTACCATGAGGATATTCACACATACCTTAGGGAAATGGAGGTAAAGGCTCTCTGTATCCAGTGTATATAATGTATTCATTAAATGTGGCCAAATGAAATTGAGAAGATAATGTTTGAGTTTTTTAACTGCTAGTGAATTACTTTAATGCTGTACTTAAGTTTACAGCATGCAATATCTTTGTTAATGATAAAATAACTTCATTGCAGTTTTAACACTACTAAATAACTTTTTCAACAGGTTAAGTGTAAACCTAAAGTGGGTTACATGAAGAAGCAGCCAGACATCACTAACAGTATGAGGGCTATCCTGGTGGATTGGTTAGTTGAAGTAGGAGAAGAATATAAACTACAGAATGAGACTTTGCATTTGGCTGTGAACTACATTGACAGATTCCTTTCTTCAATGTCTGTGTTAAGAGGAAAGCTTCAGCTTGTGGGCACGGCTGCTATGCTGTTAGCCTCGTAAGTCCACCTTGGTTTGCTCGATTAAAAGTGACCACTACCTTCTTGAGTAGGGAAGAAATTGAGATTAATGGTGATATTTTAACATATTACACCAGGCAGAGTGTCAGTGACTACTTTAGGGTTGGCAGTGTGGTGGAATTTGGAGGAGTAGAGCAAGATAAAACTAATCTAGAACACTAATTTTCCTGATCTGGATTCCAGGGTACCTTTAATGAACATGGAGACTGGCTACACTTTCCGTACACTAGGACTAGATTACAAGTTTTAAAAGCATAATTCCTTCTGTAATAGTACTTTCTGGGATATAAGCAGTTTCTTATCTTCTCTCAATTAAGACATGAAAACTAAATATAAAAGTGAAAACAATAATGTTTCGTTTCCTAAGACTTGTATTTCCTAAATTTCTAGTTGCTTGGTGAACGCTGGTATTGTCCCCATCTTGGGAAATCTCATGCCTTTCATTTATTTCCTTTGCATGGGGAGAAATCTCGATAGTACTTTATCGATTTGGGCCTTGTAATTAGCAGTTAGCTACCCAGTCCTGCTGGAAATGATGATCAAGTGTCTGTGGAAGTACAGTTGGTAGGTGTGTAGGTTTGGGGTTCATTCCGTATATTCCGTTAATGGGATTTCAGAATTGGGATAAAGAAGCTTCTATTGACTGATTACTTAAAACTTTTTTCATTGTAGAAAGTTTGAAGAAATATACCCCCCAGAAGTAGCGGAGTTTGTGTACATTACAGATGACACCTATACCAAGAAGCAAGTTCTGAGAATGGAGCACCTAGTTTTGAAAGTCCTTTCTTTTGACTTAGCTGCACCAACAGTAAATCAGTTTCTTACCCAATACTTTTTGCATCTGCAGCCTGCAAACTGCAAAGTTGAAAGTTTAGCAATGGTAAGTTACTTTCATTTTGTTGGATGGAGATTCTTAGGTAATAATTAGGGTCAAGCTCTAGTTTCATTGTATAGCTTTGGTTAAGAGATTTAGTGTTCTGGGGAGAGATTAATGCTACAGTATGGAAAAAAAAAGCCTACCACTGGCAAAAGATAGTATCAGGAAAGCACTAGGAGTTATGGTAATGACGCCTTGGGGGATGGTAGTCAGAAAAGTTGCTTTTTAAAAGTTATTAAAGGAGGGGAAAATACAAGCTAGGAATGGTGCAAAACACTGACAGTGTATGTTTAATGATGAGGCTGTGGAATATTTTTTCTATAGTTGCTACAAAGACAATTTCAAAGATAGGAAATAAATAGGTCAGAAGGTGAGGATTTGAGGTTTGAATTCTAAAGCTCTAAAGTAGTTTCCATTCCAGTTTTTAGGAGAATTAAGCTTGATAGATGCTGACCCATACCTAAAGTATTTACCATCAGTTATTGCTGGAGCAGCCTTTCATTTAGCACTCTACACAATCATGGGACAAAGCTGGGTACGTATTACATTGTCTTCACATATTTACTTTGTGACTGAAATGCTTGTGCCAGATAAGTTGAATAATTGTCCTGTAGAACTGATGGTTGTCTAGATGTACTTACTTGGAAAAACTGGTTAAATATATGTGGTTGACCCTTGAACACCACAGGTTTCAACTGCAAGGGTCCACTTATCCATAAATTTTTTTTCAACCCAACGCGGACTGAATACATAATATTCTTGGGATGTGAAACTTGTGTACATGGAGGGCCTACTTTTCATATACACAGATTCCACGGGGACAACTGAAGGACTTCAGTATGCATGGACTTGGGTATACACTGGAGGTCCTGGAACCAATCCCCTAAGTATTAGAGGGGCAGCTGTGTATTGTTTAAGGCATCTTACCTGTTGGATAGCATCTGCTTGTGCAGTAGAAAGCTTGGTTATAACTTGGATTTGAAAGGTGTACTTAAAGAATTTAGACCATCTGACCTGCTGCTTGCAGGGAAAAGTAGTAAAAATGGATCAAAGTTAGCATAAATGAGATGGAATAGTGACCCAAGAAACTAGATTTGTTAGTTGCAGGTGTTAAAGATTATTACTGAAATTTAACATAAGCTTAATGCCAGCTATTATAGTGTCTGTTACAAAAACAAAATTCAGTGGTTCTCTACTCCCTTCTCTATAGCCTGAATCATTAGTACAGAAGACTGGATATACTCTGGAAAGTCTTAAGCCTTGTCTCATGGACCTTCACCTGACCTACCTCAAAGCACCACAGCACGCACAACAGTCAATAAGAGAAAAGTATAAAAATTCAAAGTAAGAGTTAACTTGAATAGATACTGAAGAAACTTGCTTTTCCAGATTATCATTCTTGACTGTTTGACATTTTAACTTTCTCTTAACAGGACCTGTGTTTGGAGACAGCTGTAGTTAGTGCTTTCTGCTCTGCATGTGGGGAAGGGGGAGGATGGGTGACATGCATGCATGTTTTGGGGACCAGACAATGTTTCTGAAACCATCAACTCAATCAGACAGAAACAGCATTTTTGAGTTTCTAGTAAAACTCAAAACATATACTATATAAACATATACTATTATCCTATGATCTTCCAATGAATATTGCTAAAAATGTTTTTTTGTCTTCTTACAGGTATCATGGTGTTTCTCTCCTCAACCCCCCAGAGACACTAAATCTGTAACAGTGAAAGACTGCCTTTGTTTTCTAAGATGTAAATCACTCAAAGTATATGGTGTACAGTTTTATCTTTGGCTTTAATTTTACAATCATTTCTGAATACAGATGTTACATAGCCAAGTAGAAATTATGGTATCTATTACTTTTTAAGTGGTTTTAATTTGTATATCTTTTGTACATGTATCTTAGATATTTGGCTAATTCTAAGTGATTTTGTTAAAGTATTAATGATGCCAGCTGTCAAGATAATAAGAATTAATAAATTGATTTGGAAAACTTTGCAAGTCACATTTAATTTGAGGTAAAAAATTTTCACTTCAGGATTTCATTTACAAAAGTTAACTTGGGTTTACTATACAATAGGGAGTGGAAAGCCTTCCCCTAAAATTAGCTTTAGGAAAACAGACACTCAAATTTGGCATTCGTTTTCCTAAGCAACTGGACATTTTGCTGACTTGGGCATAATCTAAGCATATCTGGAATAAATTTGTGCTTATTTATCAGTAAAGATTCCAAGACTCTTTCAGCTCTTTGTACACACTGCAGCAGCTTACGAAAATGCTTGCCTTTTCATTCATTTCTCAACTTTTACACTTTACCAGGCCACAGTTGTTTAAAACCTGCTCAGGTTTTGAGAGGACAAAAACTCAAGTTATGGATGAGGTGGGAAGCTTTTGTGCAAATTAACAGACAAGGAAATTCTCCAGAAAGTTTATTTTAAAGCATAATGTAAAACAAAAACACCCTATTTTAAAAAGGCCACTAGGTTTGATAATAGATTTATGAGGTTGTCAGCACTGAATAAATATTCTTAATAGTTATATACAAATATACAACTATGTTAGCTTTAATTAGCAGCTCTCTTTTTTTTTCTCTTTTTCACTGGCCTTTTACTTGATACTTTTTCTTGCTTTGCACTGATGGTCTGTGTTCTGTGAATAAAGTAAAGTAACAGTTTACTAACAGTATGTTAAAGTTTATATCACTGCAATAGGCCTTACTTTTTCCAGTAGGATATAAAATGTGTTAGCTACGAAAGTAAAATACAGTAACTCTGAAAGGCATCCAAAGAGTTTATAGAATTAGGTCTGATTTTTATAAATCATCAAAAGAACAGTTGGATATTTAATGAAAAGGGGGCATCTTTCTGTTTACAGTAGTAAAAAAGAAAGCCTGAGAGCAAGCCTCTAAAGGTCTATGTATATATTTGAAATAACCAGAAATTTGTTACCTTATTTTCTTCGGATTCTTGTCTGGTTCTAAAATGATCATGTCTTCTTCTTCACTATCTGAGAGTACTATAGGGGCATCTTTAAAAAAAAAAAAAAAGTTAAATATAAGCAATCTCTTGGGAAACAAATCCACATGAGTTTACGTCAGAGGTTCTAAAACTCCCATTTCCATGCTAATACAGACAGCCTAAACTACTCTTTGGGTGGAGGCTTACAGATACACTTTGTTCTTTCCCTGTCTTTCTCTCTGAAAGTTTCCTTTGGCACCAACTCTGAAAAACTAATTCTTCTGTAAAAATTGAACGTTTCTTTTTTATTTCCTAAAGATTCTTTAATTGTATAACCACTTGATATATATCATACCTAAAAGTTAGGGGAAAAGTCTATATGGCATCTTTTGTAGAACCAATTTGGAAATGATTTGAAGTCAATATGCCAATTGAATTGTTCATGCTACTCAGTAAGAAAACACCGCAGTTTACCCTAGAATTTGTTGTTTTTGCTTTCTCCCTATTAAAAACACTGAGAAAAAAATTCTAGCAGAATTGTTGGGTCCAAAGACACATACACTCTAAGATACTTTTCGCAAATCTCTTTAGAAATAGTAAATGAAGAACCCTTTTCCATATAACCTTACCAATGTTGGTGTTTTTAATATTGCCAAGTATGGTAATCAAAAATGCCATGTCATTTTTCTTTGAATTTTTCTTTTATTACTACCAGGGTTGACCATGAAAAATATTGCCACTTGATTTTCTTTGAGAACTGCTTTCTATCTTTTACCCATTTTTCTCCTGGGCACTAGTTAATGATATATACATAAAGTGAATTAACCCTTTTCCCAGTTAGTTGTATGTCAATTCTCTATGTTTTTAGTTTTAAATTGGTTTCTCCCTTTTTTCACATGCTTTAGAAAGGCTTTACCTGCTCCATCTTATGTCCACCTCCATTATTCAGTTGAAAATTTTGCTCTTTAAACCAGCAATAGAATGTCTAGCTATTAACCAGTTCTTAGAATACTAAACAAATATATAAAGAAATATATGCACACTAGCATTTTAACAGTGAAAAAACAGAAACAAGTTACATATTCAACAATAAGGGAATGGTTAAACAAACTAGTTACATTCAATGCTACAGAAGTTATGCAGCATTTAAAAAGAAAGTGGCTGACCTACATCTACTGCCTTGGGAAAACTAAAGATAAGTCCCTGTGTTTAAGCAGCTTACATCGTAGCACATGCTATTGTGCATACATTATTGCATATATAGTAAATAAATACCTGGAACAAGTAATGCAAGAATAATACCACATAGAAGTAATCACTCCTCGGAAAACTGAATAAGGGTCCCAATCAATGGGGATTTTCCCCCCTTATTTAGCTGAGTAATTAAAAAAACAAACAACATCAAAAAACTCAACAGGCTCTCAGTAGTGTTCATAAGCAATAGTTTCCTCCTTGAAGGCAGGTGGTATGTGCATTCACTCCTAAACAGTACCACCTTCACTGTTTCCTTTACCAGATTTAATGAGTGCATCCTCTAATTCCCTGCCAGCCTAGTTTCTAGATCCTTGTATGATTTGTTTTTCCTACATACAAAAAAAAATTCATTGTTTTATTATATGGACCAGGCAAGAATTTGGTTTTTTGAAAAGTAAAAATGTCCATTGGCAAAATCAACAATTTCTTTAGTTCTACAGCTTTCAGAATGCAAGGAACATCTAGGACTACCGGTATTCCAGTCACTTCTAGAAATTTTTACGTTCTAATATCACACTATCTAATAGGGTAGCCATAGCCACATGTGGCTATTTAATTTTATGTTAACTAAAGTTAAATAAAATTTAAAATTCAGTTCCTCAGTCACACAAGCCACATTTTATGTATTCAACTGCTACATGGAACAAGTGGCTGCTATACCAGGCAGTGTAGACACAGAATGTTTCTATCATTGCAAAAAGTTTTATTTAGACAGTACTATTCTATGTTATGATATGGGCTTTTTATTTCAGTCTAGAAATGATAATGATACAAAAAAAGACAGCATGGAGGAAAATGGGATCTTCAAGAAGCTCATCCCCTTAAAACGGGCCCGCATATATATATATACAGAAGAAAAACAGAAAAAAAATTTTTTTGATTAAAAATGCTGCTATTGGCCAGGCGCAGTGGCTCACGCCTGTAATCCTAGCACTCTGGGAGGCCGAGGTGGGAGGATGGCTCAAGGTCAGGAGTTTGAAACCAGCCTGAGCAAGAGCGAGACCCCATCTCTACTAAAAACAGAAAGAAATTAACTGGCCAACTAAAAATACATAGAAGAAAATTAGCCGGGCTTGGTGGCGCACGCCTGTAGTCTCAGCTACTCGGGAGGCTGAGGCAGAAGGATCGCTTGAGCCCAGGAGTTTGAGGTTGCTGTGAGCTGGGCTGACGCTACGGCACTCTAGCCCGGGCAACAGAGTGAGACTCTGTCTCAAAAAAAAAAAAAAAAAAAGTTGCTATTATTTATATGCCAAAGTGTACCACCACTCAACAAAGATAAGCATATTCTTTTAGAAAAGAATTGGTGGTAATATTGCAGTTAGCCTCAATAATTAGTTGAAATTTAAATCATAATATTTAACCCCTCTAAAAAAAGGATACATATATTCCTGAATATAGCTATATATATATTTTCTCTATATATAGGTAGCTATATATATATCTGTTATATATCTATAGTTCATATAAATATATGCATATCTATATATAGCTATCTATAATATATAATCTATATAAGTAGCTGTGTATCCCATATATAAATACCTACATCACATAAAAGGCATAAAGTATCACCTACCTTGGCTTCCAATATTGGGGACTTCTACTCCAGTGTCCATTTTTATACTATCAAGAATGATAGCTTCATCACTGACACCTTCATCCTCATCTTCCTTCCCAGAGTCTTCAAGATCACCCCAGAAGTTTTGTATTCCCTCTCCAATTTGGGCAGTTCCAGTCGTCCATAACACAGGTTTAGAAACACTTAACAGGTTAAGGAAACTGAGTAACAAAAATACTGCTATTTGACTGACTGTTGAAAAAGAATGAGAATTAGAGTTTTCTTCTTGTAAGAGTGATTCAAGTATGCCTCAAATTCTTAGAAAAAAAATTTAATATAGCTATATTATGGATGGCTGAATAATGAAGAAGAAAGAAAAATTAAATTTATGACCCAGGCAAGATTTTATGGATGCAATTAATGGTAAGACATATCAAGAGACAGGCTTTCAACATTTTAGTTACAGTAGTAAATTTAGTGAATAAATGAATAATTTTGAGAACAATGTATAATAGTATATAAAGTGTTTGACCATGACATCAATTTTACAGAATAATTTTTCAAAGGAAAAATGGTGTAAATTGGTTCTTAAAATAGAAAATTTTCTGTTTTTTACAGCATAAACTGAAAAGAAGTTGAATGTTATGTCATCAACTTAATATTCACATCATTATTTTGTATCTTAAGTGTTTTCTCTAACAAAATAGTGTTTCAGAAAACCAATTTTGGCATGCGCACCATTCATGTAGCCTTAATAATGCCAAAAGTGTTACGAATCTTCTTATCACTGCCAATACCACCCAATAAAGATACACTTCTGAAGGAGGTTCAGCTTCAGCAATGATTTCTTCTGCTTTTTCCTCAACATCTGAGGTATCAATAGGGGCCTTTTCCATTTTAAATGCTGTGATCCTTTGATTTGCTATAGACTCTGCAAAGCCAAACTTTCCACCTTCTTTCCTGTATGCAGGGTTTTTTGGGAGGGAGGGGGATGGGGAGGAAGATGACAGATTAGAGGGAAGACAGGAAGGAAAAAATACTATTTTATCTTTGGTGGATGAGAACTATTGGAACAGTTTATTTGTCTAAATTAACCTCACTAATTATGCCTTCAAGAGAAAAAAAAATAAAAATAGTTACTATAATTATCATTTATTGAACCATGGGTCAGGCCTCTGCTAAGTGCTTAAAGTATACTATTTTCCAATTCTCAAATCAGCCCTACCAGGTCAGCATTAATATCCCATGTTACAGAAGAGAACACCGAAGTGCTGGGTTATATATCTTAAGATAATACAGTAAGCAGAGATAGGAATCAACTCATTTGTGTTCTTCCCATTAATTGGTTTTTCCTAAGAAAATGTTAACTTTTAAAGAAAAATCTTACGTGGCTTTGCAATACAAGTTATATTTAAATTGGATAAAATATAATAAACTGAGTCCAATCAACTTTTAAAAAACATATTAAGTAGTATATTCAACTGAGATTAACCAGTAAGGAAAGATCATGTGTGGAAACTGTATGGTTGCCCTTGTGCAAGAACGAGAAAAAATATATAAGAGAAAAAATATATAAAAAAGCCACTTAGTTCTAAGAAATTCAACTTACCTAACTTTCTGGTCATTCTCCAAAGCTTTCTGTATTAGCTCTGTAATTTCTGCTACTTTCACACCAGCTATTTTACTGCATCTCAAAACCTATTTATAAAGGTGAATTCTGTTATTTAAAGAAAACAAATGACACGTTCTTCTCTAAGGAAACTAAAACCATGAAATTAATTTTTCTACATTTATAATCTAAGCCTGGCTCTTTTCCCCAAATGTGAAAATAATACAATATAAACACAAACTAAGGCAAATTTTGAGCTGTTTTAAAATATTTAAAGAACTATCACATTAAGGGAACAGATCCAAAAACTTTCTTACAAGACAGTATAAAAGACATCATACAAGAGGCCACAGACATACATATATGCTCAGGAATGTACTAACTTCCTTTCTTTGTGACTAATCCACAGAAATAGGGATCTGGGTGATAATTATGATGCTGGTAATAAAGACAATGATCATGTTAACAGAAACCAATAGAAAATAACATTTACTGCACACTTAATACATGCTAGACACTGCATTTACATATATCTATTCTTACATCCTTCTAACAACAAGGTGTGAGTAATAACATCATTCCCTATTTTACCAATAAAGAAGCTGGGTCCATCACCAAGGGAAGAGATCAACTAAAAAAAAAATGTGGGGGCGGAGGGAAGAAGCTGGGCCCAAAGATATGAAATAATTTGCCCAAGGTCATTTAGTATAAAGCAAAGCTAGAATTCAAACTAAAGCAGCTCTCTATGCTCTTAACCACTTACACTATAAGCTATATGGCAATCCATGGCAATCTATTTTTTAAAAGCTCCCATGTAATCTGATATTTAGCTGGGTTTGAGAACCATTGCTCATTTTATCCAAATTCTAAAAGTAAAAACTATCTTTTTACCTAATTTCTACTTTTTGATTTTCTTTTTACTAGGGATATAAATCTTTTTTTCTTCACTAGAAGAAAAAAGTGTTCCTCTAGTTGGAAGGGTCAGACTCTGGAGGGCCAGACAAGGGAACAGCAAAGGAGGGAAGAGGATATCTCACAGCCACCAGTCAACAGAATGAATGTGGCTATAGTACCGAAACCAGATTGTAACACACCCTAGAATCAATCATTGAAAGTATACTCATTGGATTTGGTTTAAAACATAAGACGCAGCTTCTAAAGAGAAGCAACCTATTCTTAATGGGACATTAATCAAAGCACTAACTTGATCTTTTAGTAGCATTATCCCACCACTGGATTGGATGGTACAAATCTCTCGATGTTTGTTCATGGCAATCACCAGCAAGCCATCCATTACACGTTCTTCTCGTTCATTGGGATCCACCAATAAATATGTTCTGAAATGAATGTTAAATGGACCTGAACAAATCTGAGGCTGAATGCTTATCATTTTTAGGGTGATGAATTTTTTTAAAAAGATAGCATCAGTAAAATCAAGAGTAAAGATCTGAGCCTATAGATTTGAGTCACTTAAATGAGGAAAGAAATAAAAATTGTGTTGATGAACACAAATGAATGCTAATTGGATACCTCTAGCTATTACAGTGAAATCATATTAAATTCAGATTGGTTTTATTTAAATAATATATAACATAAACCTAATGCTATCTCTTTGATTAAATGACTTCTGGCTCATTAATAAAAACTTACATAATATTAATTTGGTTAATTTTAAAGTTGCCCTAAAGTCTGTCTCTGAAATTCTTCTAGGTTCTGCTAATGGCTCATTAAAAAAAATACCATCTCTTATCAGGCAACATTTGTTGTAAAAAAACAAAAACAAAAAACCCTGTTTATTTTTGCACTGGCTAACACATTAGCCAACAGTCGCCTGTGGTAACTGAGTCCTTGAAATGTGGCCATTCCAAACTGAGTATATAAAATACTGGATTTCAAAGACTTAGTGGAAATATACGAATGCAGAATATTTCATGAGTAATTCTTAAGATATCGATTATATATTAAAATATTTTGCATATATTAGGTTAAATAAAATGTATAAAAATTAATTTTGCCTGTTTTTTACTTCTTTTATATGACTACTAGAAAATTAAAAATTACCTATATGGCTCACATCTTATTTCTATTGGATAACAGTGGTCCATTTCCTTCTAATGAAATTCTACACTACAATAACTAAAAGTTGAAAGCTTTTCTTTGGTCATTATGCTTAACATTGTCAAAATATTTATATCTTCCCTTGTTTCTAAAGAAATTTAAGACTCAAGCTTTCATTTGAAAGCATGACTACAAAGACTCCAGGCTTTCTGTCATTGGAGGACTTGGCAGTGAGCTGTGAAGAAACTGCTGGATAGCTGAAGGAAATTATAGATTTTTCCTCCCAGTTTGTAAACCATTCCTGCTTTGTAACCTGCTCCTAGAACTCCATCTAACATGCTCCAAAGTCCCCTAACTTCCATTAATCCACAGGAATTCTTACCCTCATTTTCCCAAATTAGAGGCTAGCATACAATACTCTCAACATCTGTACATCCTTAGGAAAGATAAGATACTACCATGCCACAGTAAATTCATATAAGTATGCTGTGAAAAGAAAAAATGTTGGGAAGTATCTTCATTATAATATAAATGTTTTGCCACTTCTATTGAGAAAGATCTTTGCCAGCTAATGCCCTTACAAAGAAAGAAAGAACTAATAGGTGCTTTAATATTAAAGAGGTGTTTGTTCATTTATCAAGGACACATCTGAGTAGAGTAATAAAATTCCTAGCTGCATTTATGATTTTGGCTCATGACAACGCAAGACTTACCCTTGCTGGAAAAAGGCAAAACTGACACAAATAGGCATGTGGTGGATGCTTAATGGTACAGGATCACGCTCTTCAGGTGTATACTGTTTCCAAAGAAAAGGTTCAATAATTACAGTCACTAAGTTATGAACCTGCAAAAAATCACCTTGAACATCAAATACCAAAATAAAAAATGAAATTCCTTTAATTCTCAGTGAATACCTAAATAATCTTTTACAAAAACTTTACCACTCATGTTCCTCAACACTGTACACTACCTTCAAAAAGCTTTAAAGTATAATTTATATCCCATAAAATCCACTCATTGAAAGCACAATTTTTAGTAAATGTACAGTTATGGACCCACCACCACAATCCACTTAATATTTACCCCCAAGAATTTTCTCAAGCCTGTTTGTAGTCAAGTCTTACTCCCACCCCAGCCCGAAGCAACCACTGATCTATCTGCTTTCTCTCTCTAAATCTGCCCTTTCTGACCATGCCCTACAAACATATCAAACAATTTGTAGTCTTTGTGCCTGGTGTCTTTCAACTTAGCATGTTTCATCCCCCTTGTAGCGTCTATCAGCAGTTCACAGTTCTCTTTATGGCAGAATAGTATTCCATTATATGTCTATATCACATTTCATTTATTCATCAATTGATGAACATTTGATTGTTTCTAGTTTTTGGCTATTACAATTAATGCTGCTATGAACATTCATATACAAGTCTCTGAGTGAACATACACTCTCATTCCTCCTATAGATTCTTGGGCATGCATGGAATCGCTGGAAAAATTATTTTTCCTGGTTTTAAGGCACTATAATTTATTTTAATATTACAAGGTCAAATATGCTGAAAGATGTACATGTAAAAGTACTTCCTTCTTCCATTGTTATTTTTCTAAATATAAAATGTTGTTTACATTTAACTTTTTAAGAAACTGCCAAACATTAACATGACTGTACCATTTTACATTTCCACCAGCAATGCCATAGTATTTTTAAATTACTTTTCAAGTCTGTTAATTGCTCTCTATTTTTTACTTCCTTATATAAACACCCTCCTCTAAAAGAACATAATCTTTACTGTTCATAAATTTTGTCCCTACCTCTAAGTTTTTAAGGGCCTGCTCCAGTCTAATGTCTAAAAGTAGCATTATGAATTATTGCTTAGAAAACTGGGCATCTGATGTTTTCTTTTGCAACTTTAGGACTCAAACTTTTACTATAGTGCACTTATTCTAGCACGTAATTTATATAAATCAAAACTGACATACTTAGCACAAAAGAGAAAAACAACGTAGGTCAATGATTTCCAAATGTGCTCCTGGGACCAGCCACATCAGTATCATCTGGGAGCTCAAAGTTAGAAGCATAAATTCTTTGGTCCTACCCCTATCCTACTATGGGAGCAGAACCTAGCAATATGTTTTAACAAGCCCTTTGGGTATTTCTGATAGGCTTTTGTCATCTAATTTGCTTAGTGAACAAAAGTCCTGGAAAGAGATGTGAATCTACTGATTCTTCAGTTCTTTTCGGTTTTACTGGATGCTCCTTGCAGAGTAAGTGTCTCACTGTCCTGAAAATCAAGTATTTTTTACATATTTGGCCCCTAAACACAGCCAACTGCTTCATCTAATGCTCAATCCAAAGAAGTAGTCATCTAGTTTTATTCTAGAAAACCAGACTAAGGTGTATTCTTACTGACACACCTATGAATACAGGAAATTTAAGGGATTTCTGGGGCAATTTTGACCATATGTAGTTTTTGCCTTATGAACAAATTTTAGAACTTACCTAATTGCCATCTATAACATAATTTCACTAGCAACAAGTTGCCTGCACATTTAGGATACTCATTCATTCATAGAAAGGATCCCAGCTCCCATCATAAGACTTACCAGTGTTACTTCATCTCCTTGGACAGAGACATCAGGTCTTCGGAAGTGACTTAAGGCCACAATTGCAGCAATGCTGGCAGCATCAATAATATTTCCATCATGATTTAATAAATGTAGGTCCACACGTATTTGCCAAACCTGGAAATGAATTTAGAATAAAAATAAACATTAACTGATCATAACCAATGGCTATTTATCAGGAAAAGAACAGTATACAAATTTTTTCTTGCGTTAAAACACGCAGTTACTCCTTCTAATCAATAAAAAATATATTTAGAAAGATTTTAAGCCAAACAAATATCTGAAATACCAACAGTTCATCTTTCTATGTGAGTCATTTGACAATGGTAAAAGATATATGCTAATAAATAGAACCACTCTAACATTTAATGTTAAGATTTTCCTGACACCAAATCTAATTATATTTTTATTGTCCCTGCTAATTTAAAAACTTCAACCTCTTAGGTTTTATTTTGCTTATTATTTTTTGAGACAGGGTCTTGCTCTGTTGTCCAGGCTATATAGTGCAGTGGCGTCATTATAGCTCACTGCAAGCTCAAATTCCTGGGCTCAAGCAATTCTCCCACCTCAGCCTCCTAAGTAGCTGAGACTACAGGTGCATGCCACCATGTCTGGTTAAATTTTTTTTTTTTTTGCTAGAGACAAGCAACTCACTAGGTTGCTTGGGCTGGTCTCAAACTCCTGGCCTCAAGTGATTCTCCCACCTCAGATTCCCAAAGTGCTAGGATTATAGGCATGTGACACCACTCCCAGATACCTCTTAGATTATATGTGATAATATTTTTGATACCCTTATAGTAATATAAATAGACAGTATTATATTCAGGTACAGAATGTGGAAAGCTAAGTGACTTCTCTGGGGTCAAAAAGTTAGTCAAAATATCCTAATCAAGAATAAAGTTCTAATATCCTCACGCAGCACAATTAACTGGGACTAAGATTTCCAAAGCCAGCCCTACCACTGACTCATTATGTGGTCCTATATAAATCAATAACCCTAACCAAAAGAAGGATTTAATCTACTCTTCAGTTTTTCATCCATAAAAAAGGAAAACTACCTGCTTCTATCAAGTCATTTAAATGACATGAGAAAATAAATGAGAAACTGCATGTAAAAGCCACAGGCAAATCCACATTGCTATTTTCACCCTTTTAAGATGATGGTTTTTGTCCTTTCAGAGAGAAATGGTACAAAGTTCTAAGGGTAGCACTCAGGAACATCTGGAGTGAAGTGAACCAGTACAAAACTAAATTAACTAAAGCTCTGAGAAAAAAGCATAGATATAGGAACCAATGAATCAACAATATTCAACCTAAGATTGAGAATTTTGGGCATATTCCCCACCTTTTCACCAGCAACAACACAGAGAGATTCAGTGTCTATACACTTCGAATTTCTTAGACATCTTTCCAAGAGTCGATTCAACTTCACCAAGAGATCTGACTGCCTATGAAAATAGGAATGGGCTAATGTCATGAAATATAACACCAGGCATTGAAACAATAGCTCACTGCTGTTAGGTTCTCCTATGGCTAAAGAAGCTCAAGAAAAAGATTTAAATACCTGCCAGGTTCAAAAGCTGGAGCAGCCATCTGAGAGAGTTCAAGGTTAAAAAAAAGAATACCTTCTGTGGCCCTATTCAGTTTTGGAGACACGAGTTCACAGGAAACCTGTCCAAGAACTCTGCAAAGACAAAGGTACAAAGTGATTAAATATATTTCCTTTCCAATTAAGAAAAAAGTCTTAGATAACAAGTTGCAATCTTACTCAGTAATAACATATTCAGCAAATATAAGAGGTAGAAATTACATATAAAACATAGAATATACATAAAAATAAAACATATATTGGTATACCTAAAAAGATGACCAAAAAAACTCACTTATTACAATATTTACCATTCTACAGATTTTTAGAAAAATCAATGACCTTTACTTCTCCTTTCTAAAACAAATATTTATTGATACAAGAGGGCACTAAAACTTGAGATTTCTTAGGGGTTTTCATATGGTATGGTTCATTATCTGACCAAATATCCTCACAACTTTCCAATGAATATTAAAAACCTAATTCTCACGTCACTCGGAAGAGGAAAGTGGGACCTACTTCATGACAAGATGCTCAAGATCTCTACGTTTCTCACATTAGAATGTGAAGAGAAGTGCAACAAACAAATTCAATGTAATCCCTGCTGTTTTTCTATATGATTTACAGAGGTCAGAAAGAACTACACTACATTTGACTCATGTAAAATCATGAAATACGTTTATGATTAAAAATTTAAAGTGTGCCCACAAAACCAAAACATTATGCATAAAAAAATACTTATTTTTTTGGCAGCTAAACAAAGTACTGTCCAGACTTTTTAGCTGCTTTGTAAACAACCAAATCAATAGGTTATTTTCAAACTTCTCCCTTTTGAATCTGTATCTAATTTGAATACCGTTACCTTGTTTTCCCAAGTTCCACAATACAGCATCCATAATCTGTTCCAAATGAGATCTTGATGTTCCTATAATCATAGGTTTGTCTGCCATCCAGCCGCTGTAAGCACAACATTCATTCATTTAATCCTTCAACAAGTATTTCTTGAGCAACTACTCTGGGTTTGGCCTTGGGCTAAGCAGCTGGAGGAGAGTCGGATGCTAACCACCCCACCCCAGTAGGAAAGTGGAAACTAGGGCCCCGATAGTCCCTGGGGCGACTCGAGCCTTGCAAAGAACCCGTCGGAGAAAAATAACGCCCGGGTGGTCGGGAGAACGTACAGAGAGAGGTACAGGCAGTTCCCCCAGGCGCTTCCCGCGCCCGCGCGGGCTAGGTCTGCGCGTCCACACCCGGCGACCCGAGCGCCCACGCAGCGCGCAGGTGCGCGGGGACCGTTTACCTTCCTCTCTTCGATGGCACGGAGCAGGAACCGCCGCTCGCAGTTTGAGAGTGGCGTTTCCTTCATGGCGTTGGGTGGCGAGCCCCACGGGCACCAAAACCTGTGGGAAAGCGCAACCGGAGCCTCCTCACGCGCACCGCGCTCGCCCCGCCGCGCAGGAGATTTACGTCATCGGGGCGCAGCCGCTGAAGGGGCGGAGGCCAAGGCTCGGGCTGTCGCTACTGCGCAGGCTCAAAGCCCGCTTGGGGCTGATCGAATGAGCTAAGCGATTGCGGCTTGGGGAGGCGTGTTTCTCAACGTGAAGTTTCTATTTCTTTTATTATAAAGTGTGGGGAGAAAAGGACACAGATGCTATCAGAATGATAGAAATTAATATCAATAAACCGCTCTCACACCTCACGCTTTCCTCAATCTTAGCGGGCTTGAGGCTAGACGGGGACTGCTGCTGTTTTACAGATGCGGAAGTTGACATTGGCCCCTGGAGAGCCGCGGTGGCAGGGTTTGGAGCAGACTCAATGGAGAAACACTGGAACAGAGAGGCATGGGGCTGGGGGGCCAGGGCGGCGGGGAAGAGGCTGAGACGGTGCAGTGGGATGTTACTGGGGGCCAAAGGTGAAAGCTTGTGGGATCTGAGAAGTTGACAAGAGTTGAGAACATTTCCCGCGTCGTAACTAATGGTGTTATTACTGCTTGGACTGAAACTAAATTTACTGTTTGTTTCTTATAGTCTCTCCAGTTATTTTTACAGGCATAGAGAAATCTTAGTGGGGCCATGCTGCCGACCACTCAGCTTTTTTTGGAGAGGCAATATTAAATTGGGGGGCGGGGGACACGTCTAAACTGCCCGGGTTCAAATTCTGACTCTGTCCTTAACTACTTCTGTGACCTGCGCAAGTTAATTAGCCTATGTGATTCACTTTACTGACCTGCAAAAAAGGGGGTGGTAAACCTATTTATTATGAGGAATAAAAAAACGAGCTAATACACGTAAAATGCTTAGAATGGTGCCTGGCAGGGCGTAAGCACTTTTTAAGTGTTTGCATATTATTATTTTGTTTCCTTTTGCTTTGGAGGTGGTAGGCTCTGTACTCCTACACAGGCACCATGAGGCTTCTTTTGTCTCTTCTCACTTTTTTTTTCCCTACTAGAGATACATTTTAGTCTCAGTTTGTACCACTTGCAATACATGTACTCAATAAGTATTTAAGGAGGGCCTACTGTGTCCAAGAATAATTTAAGTACTGAAGAAACAAGATGCTTTCTCTTAAGGAATTTGTATTCTCTTTGGAAGAAATAAACAAGAAAAACCTAAACAAACAAATACCACAATTTCACACATCGATAAGTGCTATCTGAGAATGAGGGTGCTATCTTACTGGGGTAGTTGCAGAAAGAGGTGACTTTGTGAGGTGACATTTAAGTAAATGCTTGGTGAAAAGAGCAACCTTCCTATCATCTGGAGGAGAAGGAAAGTGTTTCAAGCAGAATGAGTAACATGAGAAGACTGAAATGGGATGCGCTGGACATGGTCTGGGGACAGAACTTGTGAAGAGGAGCAAAGTTGACAGAAATTATTAATTTTCAAAACAAGGAGATTACAAGGTACAGGCCATTTAAGTTTTTAGCAACATAAATTCATTTTATAGTACGGTTTTGCGCCAGAACTCCTGGTTGTTAAGTTTGTCATTTAAATTCTTGGATTCTTTCAGTGGGCATTTAGTAATTTCTCTTTCCTTTCAGAGATGAAATAGGCCTTTATTGAAATAGTCTATTCTTTCCTGTGAGGCAGCTTAGCAGTTGAAAGAGAATGGGCTATAGTTTAGGCAAACTTCAGGTCAAATGAACTTTGAGTGAGTTAAATAATTTTTCCGAATTTTAGGTTCTGTATCTATAGATCAGAAATAATAATTGCTCTGTGTTAAGTAGTCTGAATGAAAGCATCTAATGAAATGTCTTGGACAAGATAGTTATTCAAATCTTAGTTTCCTTCCTTTTTTGGCTTGGCAATGCTTCCCGTGAAACTGTCCAAATTCAGCATGACAGATTGCTGTTCCAAGATTGCTGCTTGATTGCCTTGCCTGTGCTTTTCTTCCACTTTTATAGAATTTCCACTCTTATTCCTACTTTCACTATTCTATTATTGTAATTTTAACACTCCTGCATTTGCCTTTTATTGGAGTTAATCCAAATGTTTGTGACGCATCGCCAGTCACATCTCTCACAAAATATATTTACTTCACAACCTTGTTTTTAGTAAGAAATTTTTGAAAACCTAAGGAAAAATTGTTTTGTGCTTTCAGAGGAAAATAGTTTTGTGAAGCATGAGAAGAGGTTCAGATAACGTTAGACATTCTGCTTTTTAAAGAAGAATCAGCTGAAGTCAGCATATTAACCTGGATAACCTAGGTTAAAATAACCTAGTTCTCAACAAAATATTTTAGTATGTATCCTCTTCATAGAACATTTGTTATTTTGTCTAACCAGCACCCTTCTATTTCTTGGAGAAATGCCCTGTCCTGACCTTCTGTGATTCTGGTGTTAATGTTAATAGCAGGTGTGGCCAGACCTTGCTAATTATGGAACCCCAGCCTAGTCTCCCCATTGACCATTTACCCAGCCAGGGTCAAGAAGTGCTTCTCCATCAGTCTTGACATGTGAACTCTGGGAAAGAGACAGTCTTTTCTTTCTCTGAGATTATAAACTCTAAAGACCATGCAAGCCTGGAACTGGCAGAGGCCATTTTTGCCACCACAGGGAGAGACCCTGTTTGAAGATGGCCCTAGAAATGAGAAATAAGAGAGTGGCCCTAAAAATGAGAAATAAGAGAGAGAAGTGGAATCTTTATGTAGAAATAGAGTTTACACTGCTTCCTGGACTTTCCAGTAAGGTGAGCCAATATATTTGAGTTGGTCTTTTGTTAAGTGTGTCCAGAGGAATTCTAATACACTGCTATTGGAGTATAAAAATCCATGTTTTATTAACCTTGTAGCACCCATGGAGACTGGTAGTGTACCTTGTGAATAAATGAATGAATGGCCTATTACAACCCATCTGGTGAAAGAATTAGTGGATGGATGAATGAATAAACAAATGAAAGCTTACCATTTTATTTA
>CAUYRT010104596.1:0-42146 GCA_963574885.1 Lepilemur ruficaudatus | reverse complement strand
TGAGCTCAGGAGTTCGAAACCAGCCTGAGCAAGAGCGAGACCCCGTCTCTACTAAAAATAGAAAGAAGTTAATTGGCCAACTAAAAATATATAGAAAAAATTAGCCGGGCATGGTGGCGCATGCCTGTAGTCCCAGCTACTTGGGAGGCTGAAGCAGGAGGATGGCTTGAGCCCAGGAGTTTGAGGTTGCTGTGAGCTAGGCTGACGCTTTTAAGCAGCTTTCAGGGTTGCTTACTGTATAAGATATAAATAATTAGGGAATTAGGAGAGAATGCAGTTATTTAAGAGTCATTACAGGTGCGTTGCAAATTTCGTTCTGAGCTTCCGAGCAGCCATCATAAAGTTAATTATATAATTCACATTGTTCATACAATGCAAAACAATTACTCAGCTATTTCAATGACCAAAAACAGCATTTTTCTTTGAGTTTTCATTAAAGGATTTTTTAAATATAATGAATGCCTTCAAGAATATTCTATAGTAAATATAAAACTGGTCTCGTTGTTTTTTTTTTTTTTTTTTTGAAACAGAGTCTCACTCTGTTGCCCAGGCCCGGGCTAGAGTGCCGTGGCGTCAGCCTAGCTCACAGCAACCTCAAACTCCTGGGCTCTAGCAATCCTTCTGTCTCAGCCTCCCAAGTAGCTGGGACTACAGGCATGTGCCACCATGCCCGGCTAATTTTTTCTATATATTTTTAGTTGTCCAATTAACTTCTTTCTATTTGTAGTAAAGACGGGGTCTCGCTCTTGCTCAGGCCGGTCTCGAACTGCTGACCTTGAGCAATCCGCCCGCCTCGGTCTCCCAGAGTGCTAGGATTACAGGCGTGAGCCACCGCGCCCGGCCTCGTTGGTCTATTTTCTATTACAACCCTTGATGTAGTCCCATGACTTAATGCTAAAATAAAGATTAGCGGATGGATTCTAAAAGGGACGAAAACCTATTTTGTCTAGGTTCAAAGCTTCGGTCATTTAGTTTAATTGGATGAAAAAAATCACGTCCCAGAAGAAATGACTGTGCAAGAGTCTTCCAAAACTATTTATTCGTTACAATTAAGTGTTAGGCAGTAAGAGACTTTGCTACAATCTTTAACAGACACCAACAATGTGTCTAATGGTATCACTGTGTCTTTAAAAAAGATACCTTTGACCTCATCTCGTGAAAATTCTGGAACCTTACTGAGACGAATAGGAAGCCATTTTACAACCCCAACTGTGAACCGCTATGGAGTCCCCTGAGGCACAGCTCCCTGATTCCTCAGAAAATGCTTCAACACTGGCAGTTTCGACATCAGCAGCAACTACCAACCAAGAACCCCAGATTCCTGGTGACCGTGGTGCTGAAATCGTCTGTGACAGCAGCACGGAAGTTGCCGGCAAGCAAGGCACCCAAATTCCCGGCGACCATGGCGCTCCTACTGATGCCGACAGCAGCACCCAAACTGCTGCCCAAACTCCAGAAAACTTACTAGAAAGGAAAGGTAAGTGGCTTTTTAAGTGTTTGGGTTTTTTTTTTTTTTCTTCACGAATTGAAAAAAAAGTTTGTTTTAAGTGCAAACCCCCATTTTGGAGAAATCCCACTTTTGGGCCAGTCACGGTGGCTTACACTGAGAGGCTGAGGTGGATTGCTGGAGCTCAGGAGTTCGAGACCAGGCTGAGCGAGAGCGAGACCTCGTCTCTACTATAAATAGAAAGAAATTAATTGGCCAACTAAAAATATATAGAAAAAATTAGCTGGGCATGGTGGCGCGTGCCTGTAGTCCCAGCTACTCGGGAGGCTGAGGCAGAAGGATCGCTTGAGCCGAGAAGTGTGAGGTTTCTGTGAGCTAAGCTGATGCCACGGCACTCTAGCCCGGGCAACACAGTGAGACTCTGTCTCAAAAAAAAAAAAAAAGAAAGGAGAATGGAAAGGACAGGAGAGGAAAGGAGAAAAAGGAAAGGAAAGGAAGAACGGAAGAGAGAGAGAGAAAGAAAAAGAAAGAAAGAAATCCCCTTTTTGGAGCGGCGTAACTGTGACCCTTTCCGAAAGATGTGAACAGCGACTCTGTTGAGGAGAGGGAGAGGCTACTCGTGTTAGTTTGGGCGCGGGTTATGGTTATTTAGTAGGTTTACACAGCAGTGTATTTGTCACGAGGTGAGGTCGCCTCGCCAAGGGACGAATCGTCCAACCTAATGGATTTGAGGAGGAATCAAATGTGTTAGGACTTTTGCACGTATCCCTGTCTGTCGGTAAAAATCCTCCGGCGCCCTGAAGGTTGCCTCTATGTAAAGGCGCCTTGTTCTGAAGCCCTGATCTTGCTTCGTGAGGTCCCAGAGCCGGCGCGTGCCCTCAGCACTCAGCGCCTTTCGAACCTTCCGGCCTAAGCACGCGGCGAGCCCTCGAGGCTGCGCGTCGCTCCCTCTGCCCGGCGGCCGCGGGGGCGTGGCGAGGCGGGGAGGGGCGGGCGCGGGCGGCTCCTACCTGTCCCTGCTCCGGGCGCACAGAACCCACGGGGCAGAGACGCGGCTCCCAGCTCGCACGGCCTTTCCAATGGCGGCGCGAGTCCGTGGAGCAGCAGGTGAGTCTTCCCGGGACCCGGGCAGCACCCCCGCCGCCCTCCCCAGCCCGCCGGGACGGCGAGGCGCGAAGGCTGCGACCCGTTTGGCCCCGAGGGAGGTTTTCAAGGGAAATGGGATGGAAGCCCGGGGACTGAACTTGTTCCTTGGAAGCTTAGTGCCCCAGGGATAAGGATGGAGTGCGGGTCACGATCTCTAAATTGCAGCCGGCGTCTGTGAACTTGAAAAAATACCAATTTAGGCTAGTGCTGACTTGCACTGCCTGGAGCATTCTGCCAGGCGCCCTCCAGTAGCTTAATTCCCCCATTTGTAATTCTGTTAAAGCGAGATGGAGCTGGGGTGAAAGGTGGAGACGGGTCCTCCTTTAATTTAATTAGGTATCAAAGAGCACTTGCTGGAAAAAAGTTGATGCTCTTTCTTATTGTAAATGACATGCAACCAGTTCTTGGGTAAATGCAGGTAACAAATTAAAAAAATAATTAAAACTCATTTCAACTAGGATTAGCCAACTTCTTTCCCACGGGACCTTTTATCAGGTGTTTACAGGCAACTACTTTGAAATAGTTTCAGCTCTTACATTCTTTCTTTCATAAAACAGGAGTTGCCAAAAAGGCTTTGCAATGAACAAAATGCCCTAGTCTTAGTTCTGCTGAGAAATCTAAAAGTTACTACTGATCTGATAAAATCTTGCTTAGCAACTAGTTCTTCAAATAATCTGAGTTTCTGCCCCCAACCTTGTCTTGGTGGTTCTGTTCCGTTTGCTGGGCAATGTGCCCAGCCCGAGATTTTGTGTTTCATTTACTTTATTTTAATTAACTTTTTTCTTACATTTATATTTCGTTTTTGTATTTATATATGTATGTATACGTGTGTATATACATATTTATAACTGTATGAATCAAGAAGAGATGACTTATCACAAATAATGTGGCCTTCCCACCCTAGGTGTCTGCTTTTCCACTGCTGACCTCTTTGTGTTTTCTATGCCTTTCTGATAATTTCTAAAGTTACACTAATATAGTGAAATCATAACTTCTGAATGATTTTCTTTCTTTTTCTTTCTTTCTCTTTCTTTTCTTTTTCTTTTTACAGAGACAGAGTCTCACTCTGTTGCCCTGGGTAGAGCACAGTGCCATCATCATAGCTCACTAAAACCTCAAACTCCTGGACTCAGTGATCCTCCTGCCTCAGCCTCCCAAGTAGCAGGGACTACAGGCATGTGCCACCATGCTCGGCTAATTTTTTCTTTTTTCTATTTTTAGTTGTCTGGCTAATTTCTTTCTATTTTTAGTATAGACGGAGTCTCATTCTTGCTGAGGCTGGTCTCGAACTCCTGAGCTCAAGAAATCCTCCTGCCTTGGCCTCCCAGCGTGCTAGAATTACAGGCATGAGCCACTATGCCCTGCCCTCTGAATGATTTCACCTTGACAGGGTCCCAGAACCACTTGTATATGTTTAAAAAGGTTCCAGGTTTTTTTTGTTTGAGACAGAGTTTCACTCTGTTGCCCAGGCTAGAGTTCCATGGCATCAGCCTAGCTCACACAGCAACCTGAAACTCCTGGGTTCGAGCAATCCTCCTGCCTCAGCCTCCCAAGTAGCTGGGACTACAGGCATGCGCCACCATGCCCGGCTAATTTTTTTTCTATATATTTTAGTTGGCCGATTAATTTCTTTCTATTTTTGGTAGAGACGGGGGTCTAACTCTTGCTCAGGCTGGTCTCGAACTCCTGACCTTGAGCGATCTGCCCTCCTCGGCCTCCCAGAGTGCTAGGATTACAGGTGTGAGCCACCGGGCCCAGCCGGTTCCAGTGTTTTTAATTGAGATTCAAATTAAAACTCAGAGCCTAGTTAATGATTTACAGAGTATTAGGGACTGTGCATGAACTGGAGCTTTTACTCTAACTCAAGGTATAAGATCTTATAATTTGGTGTATAGCATAGTCAGGTTTCATATATGTACATTGCTTTCTTCCAGCCTATGAGAAAAATCGTCCTCAGAAGTGTGGGCCCTAATGGCCCAAATACGAGCTACTACAGATACATCCCAAATAGATGAAAAATAAGATTAAAGACTAACTTGAGTTCCAGCAATCCTACTTCTGAGTATTTATCCTAAGGACTTGAAATCAGTATGCCAAAGAGATATCTGCATGCACACATTCATTGTAGCGTTATTCACAGTAGTCAAGTTATGAAATCAACCTAGGTGTTCATCAGTGGATGAATGGATAAAGAGTATGTGGTACATATACTCAATGTAATACTACTCAGCCTTAAAAATGAAGGAAAATCTGTCATTTGCAATAAATAACACGGATGAACCCAATGACATTAGGTGAAGTAAGCCAGACTGAGGAAGGAAAAAACCCACATGTTCTCACTTATATGTGGAATCTAAAACAATCAAACTCATAGAAGCAGAGAGTAGAATGGTGGTTACCAGATGTTCGAGAGTAAGGGGAATGGGAGAGATGTCGGTCAAAGGGTAGTAAGTTGCAGTTAGACAGGAGAAATAAATAATAAGTATTTAAGGGAATGGTATGCAAATTAGCTTGATTCAATCATTTCACACAGTATATATATGGCATAACATTACTACGTACCCTCATAATCATATACGATTATAATTTGTCAAAAAAAGATTAACTAGGAAGAGATTATTCATTTTAACAAAGGCATATTTTTCTTTTCTTTTCTTTTCTTTTCTTTTCTTTTCTTTTCTTTTCTTTTTTTTTTTTTTTACAGAGGGATCCACTTTGGGTTCCTTTAAATATACTTCAGGGGTATTTCAAATAAGTGGTGGTTGTGGGGATTAAATGAAGTAATAGAATCAATGCACTCAGTGTAGTGCTAGGCACATAGAATGCATGCAATAAATGTTAGTAATGAATAAATCAAATCAAAGTTTAAGTCCTATTCATACCACCCTTTCAGGAATGCATCTATTCTATGAAGTTAGGTGTACTCACATAGACAGTCTAGCCATAAGAACTGGACTCCTAATTTTTCCCCAAGGTAGCTCAGGGCTGTTGATGTTGGCTCTAGAGTCATAAAAAACTACCTGCTCTCCTGTGGACTTCCTAATTCCTGCCACTCCATTAAAGTGGATGGAAAAATAGAAAATTAAGTTTTTGTTTACTTCAAATCATCATAGAACATTTCTGCAAGTGGTTTCTGGGTTTTCAGCCTTCAGTTTTCACTCTTCCCTGCAGAGGACATATAGTCTGCTTAGGTAACCACCACTAGGTAACACCACTGTGTTGTTGAATTATGGTCCTGTACCTGAAAGTCTAAGAATATTATTAAGATTAAATCATGTTGCATAACAGCTCGTACTTCATTTGTTCATCAGATTACACCATGTAACTTGGATTGACTTTGGGAAATCTGCACATGTTGGAGGGGAGATAAAGTGACTCTTAAAAATAATCAAATTATGTCAAAGAAAGGATTGTGTAACTTTACGTGTATCATTCGGGTGAGGATTATGGACAAGAGCTTGCAAAATTTAACGAGTACTGCCAGAATTGGTCAGCAGAGGGAGCAAGAGGAGTTTTTAGTGACTTTCTGTTGGTTTTCTTTTTGTTTTCATGAACTCAAAAAAAAAAAGACCCACGTGAAAGACAGAATGAACTTCCTTATGAACTTGAGAACCAGTTTATCTTACGTCTGCCTATGGTAAGAAACCTCTGTATCTCAGAGCAAATATCTTCAGTGCGTGAGTATAGTTCTCCTTGGATTCTGTAACATTTCTATTTCAGGTAGGCTGTAAAAACTCACAACATCTGTTTCCCAGGAATCATGTTCTATTAAGAGTCCTATCCTAGTGTATACTCTTTTAGCAGATTTTTTTCCTCCTGTACATACCACCTATCATATGGGTTGATTTCCTGGCAAAACAGCTGTGACAATGATGTCACATATCACAGATACTAACAGCCTGTTTCTTGGACAGCCATCATAAGACTCTTCTGAAATCCTTTCTGTCACCTCAAAAAGGGCAGTGAGAAGGACCAGCCCTATATCTCCTGTAAATTTATCACCATGCAAGCTGTCGAAGCTCATCTCAACATGTACTTGTGTTTCTTCCACCCCTGATACCTGTATTCATGCATTACTTAGTCTAGGAAGCTATATTAAGGATGAGGTTCAGCAAGCTATTTCCCCAATTAGGGTTAATTAATATGCCAATTAATATGTCAGCTACACTGCAGCTAAGCTGTTCTTTAGCAACTACAGCTGAAAGGTAGCAGTGACGGGCAGGAATGTAGAGCTAGAAGGCATTAACTGTAACTACTAAAAGACAATGATGAGATTAGATTCAGCCTCATCTTAACTTGATCTATACAATGCATGGTGTTGCTATTAACATTTGGGAGGTGTAAGGTTTTATTTAAGGGAGAGCTTTCTTTCATATATCTATTCTCTTAGCTGCCAAGTAGATAACTAATCCTGATTTTTCAATTTACCTCCTTTTTAGGAACGTGCTTGTGCTGTGAGGAACTTAATGCATTCTGGAGGTGCCATCGCGAAGGAGAAACTAAAAATTGACTTATTTTGTAAGTAGTTAATATCCATTCAGCATACATTGAACAATAATGTACCAAAGGATTGCTATGTGCCAGGCACTGTACTAGGTACCAAGGATGTGAAAAAGAATATAATATGGTCTCTGTCTTGATGGACTCATGGTTTAGAGAGGCTTAAGTCCTATTAAGAGGAAAGAAAGTAGGAATTAAGCAACTTGGGGTGAGTAATTGTCATAATGTGTATAAGGAAGAACTTAGGGGTTAACTGTGGGATTTCCATACTGCTAGTAGTCTCATATACAAGCTTTATGATTTTTTAATGTCCAAGGAAATGACAAATGAATATGATGTTCTTTGTTTACAAAGGTGAGATATATTTCTTTCTTTAAATAATATTTGTTATATTTGCAAACCATACATCTGGTAAGAGGTTAATATACGAAACATAAAAGGAACTCAACTCAATAGCAAGAAAACAAATAACCCAATTAAAAAAATGGGAAAAGGTCCTGAACAGACACTTTTTGAAGAAGACACACAGATGGCCAACAGATTCATCAAAAAATGCTCAGCATCACTAATCATTAGGGAAATGCAATTTTTTAAATGTATTTTTTATTTTTAAATTATTATTGTTTAGAGACAGGATCTCACTCTGTGTCACTCCCAGGCTGGAGTGCAGTGGTGTGATCATAGCTCACTGCAACCTCAAACTCCTGGGCTCAAGGGATCCTCCTGCCTTAGCCTCCCAAGTAGCTGGGACTACAGGTGCGCAGCACCACCCCTGGCTAGTTTAAAAAAAATTTTTTTTTTTTTTGAGACAGAGTCTCACTCTGTTGCCCGGGCTAGAGTGCTGTGGCATCAGCCTGGCTCACAGCAACCTCAAACTCCTGGGCTCAAGCAATCCTCCTGCCTCAGCCTCCCTAGTAGCTGGGACTACAGGCATGCGCCACCATACCCAGCTAATTTTTTCTATATATTTTTAGTTGGCCAATTAATTTCTTTTTATTTTTAGTAGAGATGGGGTCTTGCTTTTGCTTAGGCTGGTCTCAAACTCCTTAGCTCAAGCAATCCTCCCGCCTTGGCCTCCCAGAGTGCTAGGATTACAGACGTGAGCCACCACGCCTGGCCTAAAAAAATTTTTTAAGTAGATATGCAGTCTCACTATGTTGCCCAAGCTGGTCTCAAATGCCTGGCCTCAAGCAAACCTCCCACCTTGGCCTCTGAAAGTGCTAGGATTACAGGTATGAACCATTGCCCTGGTCTGGGAAATGCAAATTGAACCGCAACGAGATACCACTTCGTACCTGTTAGAATGCCTTTAATCAAACAGAAGAAAGATAACAAGTATTGGTGAGGATGCAGAGAAAATGGAACATTTGCATATTATTGGCAGTAATTTAAATTAGTACAGCCATTTTTTTTTTTGAGACAGAGTCTCGCTCTGTTGCTCTGAGTAAAGGGCGGTGGTATCTTCATAGGCAACTTCAAACTCCTGGGTTCAAGTGATCCTCTTGCCTCAGCTTCCTGAGTAGCTTGGACTACAGGCACAGGCCATCACACCTGGCTGTTTTTTTCTATTTTTGGTAGAGATGGGGTCTCACTCTTGTCTCACTCAGGCTGCTCTCAAACTCCTGACCTCAAGCGATCCTCCTCCCTCAGCCTCTCAGCATGCTAGGATTACAGGCATGAGTCACTGAGCCCAGCTTAGTACAGCCGTCATGAATAACAGTATGGAGGTTCCTCAAAAAACTAAAAATAGGACTACCATGTGATCCAGCAATCCTACTTCTGGGAATATATTCAAAGGAGTTGAAATCAATATGTTGAAGGGCTATCTGCACTCCCATGTTCATTGTAGCACTATTCACAATAGACAAGATATAGCATCATCCTAAGTGTGCATCAACAGATGAATGGATAAAGAAAAAGTGGTATATATGTATACAATGAAATATTATTCAGCCTTAAAAAAGAAACAAGGCCGGGCGCGGTGGCTCACGCCTGTAATCCTAGCACTCTGGGAGGCCGAGGCAGGTGGATCGCTCAAGGTCAGGAGTTCGAAACCAGCCTGACCAAGAGTGAGACCCCATCTCTACTAAAAATAGAAAGAAATTAATTGGCCAACTAAAAATACATAGAAAAGAATTAGCCAGGCATGGTGGTGCGTGCCTGTAGTCCCAGCTACTGGGGAGGCTGAGGCAGAAGAATCGCTTGAATCTAGGAGTTTGAGGTTGCTGTGAGCTAGGCTGACGCCATGGCACTCTAGCCATGGGAGATTGACTTCTGCTTTTTTCCCCTATCCACTCTACCTTAAGCAAGTTATTTACCCTATCTCCCTCTGTTTGTTCATCCATCAAACGAGGGTAATATGATCCTCATTATTAGAAGATTCGATATTTACAAGTTTACCTACTCAGTAAAATTTATAACTTTCAAATAAAAAAAAAACCAGAGTGAGACTCTGTCTCAAAAACAAAACAAAAAGAACAAAATTCTGTTATTTGGAACACCATGGATGAATCTAGAAGACATTATGCTAAGTTTAATAAGCCAGGCACAGAAAGACAAATACCACATGATCTCATATGTGGAATCTAAAAAAAGTGGAACTCATATTAATAGAAGTAGAGAGTTGAATGATGGTTACCAGAGACTAGAGTTTGCGTGGTGGATTGAGAAAATAAGGAATTACTGGTTAAAGGTATATAGTTTCAGCTAGACAGAAGGAATGAGTTTTGAGATCCCTTGCACAGCAGGGTGACTATAGTCAATAATAACATATTGTATATATTAAAATAACTAAGAGAGGCCGGGTGCGGTGGCTGACGCCTGTAATCCTAGCACTCTGGGAGGCCGAGGTGGGTGGATTGCTCAAGGTCAGGAGTTCGAAACCAGCCTGAGCAAGAGCGAGACCCCGTCTCTACTATAAATAGAAAGAAATTAATTTGCCAACTAAAGATATATATAGAAAAAATTAGCCTGGCATGGTGGTGCATGCCTGTAGTCCCAGCTACTCGGGAGGCTGAGGCAGAAGGATTGCTTGAGCCCAGGAGTGTGAGGTTGCTGTGAGCTAGGCTGATGCCACGGCACTCACTGTAGACCAGGCAACAGAGTGAGACTCTGTCTCAAAAAACAAAAACTAAAATAATATAAAATAACTAAGAGTAAATTTCAAATGTATCACCACAAAAATGTTAAGTGGGATATGTTAATTAGCTTGATTTAATCTTTCCACATTGTATACATGTATCAAAACATCAATATAATTATGATTTGTTGCTTATTAATAAAAATATTAATTTTTAAAAGCTCTGAAATAAAAAATAAATAAATAAATGTTTTCATGTAAGCCTTGTCCGCCTAAAACACACAAACCAAAAATAAATAAAATTTGTTAGTTTTTTTTTAAATACAGAGAAGTATGTAAAGAAGAAAACAAAAGTGGCCTATAATCCCACCACTGAGTTAACTCTCATTGACAATTTTTTTTTTTTTTTGAGACAGAGTCTCACTCTGTTGCCCAGGCTAGAGTGCCATGGCGTCAGCCTAGCTCACATCAACCTCAAACTCCTGGGCTCAAGCGATCCTTCTGCTTCGGCCTCCTGAGTAGCTGGGACTACAAGCATGCGCCACCACGCCCAGCTAATTTTCTGTATATTTTTAGTTGTCCAGCTAATTTCTTTCTCTTCTCTTCTCTTCTCTTCTCTTCTCTTCTCTTCTCTTCTCTTCCCTTCTCTTCTCTTCTCTTCTCTTCTCTTCTCTTCTCTTCTCTCTTCCTTCCTTCCTTCCTTCCTTCCTTCCTTCCTTCCTTCCTTCCTTCCTTCCTTCCTTCCTTCCTTCCTTCCTTCTTCTCTCTCTCTCCCACTCCCACTCTCTCCCCTCTCTCTCTTTCTTTCTTTCTTTCTTTCTTTTCTGACAGAGTCTCACTCTGTTGCCCAGGCTAGAGTGCCATGGCATCAGCCTAGCTCACAGCATCCTCAAACTCCTGGGCTCAAGCGATCCTTCTGCCTCAGCCTCCTGAGTAGCTGGGACTACAGGCATGCGCCACCACGCCCAGCTAATTTTCTTAATTTTCTGTATATTTTTAGTTGTTCAGCTAATTTCTTTCTTTCTTTCTTTCTTTCTTTCTTTCTTTCTTTCTTTCTTTCTTTCTTTCATTCTTTCTTTCTCTCTCTCTCTCTCTCTCTCTCTCTCTTTTTCTCTCTTTCTCTCTTTCTTTCTTTTCTGACAGAGTCTCACTCTGTTGCCATGGCTGGAGTGCCGTGGCATCAGCCTAGCTCACAGCAACCTCAAACTCCTGGGCTTAAGTGATCCTCCTGCCTCAGCCTCCCGAGTAGCTGGGACTACAGGCATGCGCCACCATGCCCAGCTAATTTTTTCTATATATTTTTAGTTGTCCAGCTAATTTCTTTCTATTTTTTTAGTAGAGACAGGGTCTCGCTCTTGGTCAGGCTGGTTTCGAACTCCTGACCTTGACCGATTCGCTCGCCTCGGCCTCCCGGAGTGCTAGGATTACAGGCATCAGCCACTGCACCCAGCCTCTCATTGAGGTTCATTATAAAAAAAGATAATACAAGTTTGTGATTAGAAAAATCAAACAAAAGTTCAACAGGAGAAATGAAACTCTTCTCACAGTGCTCCAGCTTCAATGCCAAAGATTACTAATATTAACCATTTCTTCTTGTGTTTCCTTACAGACAAAATTTATATGCATAATACTAGAATGTAAATAATCTCTCTCTATATTTTGAAAGTTAATTCACACAAAAAGGATCATGTCAAACATGGTTCTGCATGTTTCTTTTTTAACTTAATACAAGATTACACCTGGGTCCTCTTGTTTCAAAAGACATTCGTATTTGAAACATCTGAGCAGGATTCAGAGTTCAGTATACGGCTGCTGTATAGAATTTTATCTTTGTGAAGCTAACTAGAGATTTTTACTATGAGACTAATTAGTACCATTCTAGGGTCAACCCTTCCCGCACCCAACGCTTTGAAAACACACATGTATAACGACATGACTGAGTGCTTCTCAAAACAAAGGGATGGGTTTAAATGGATGGAATTTGCTTTTCAGGATGAGAATGAAATATTTACCGCTTCACTCACGTTTAGTTCACACTCGATAACAAGAAACTTAGCTACTTTTGAACTGGTGACACCAACTGGGAAAAAAAGAGCTCCATATACTCTCATTTCCTTTCTCTGGGAAGTTCTAATTGTGTACAGAATTGTAGCATTTTGAGAAATAGTAGGTTTCACTGAAAGACTAGTCTGTCTCATGTAAGTCTTCATTATTCAGAGCTTCAGAGGCTTAAGAGTTCACTGAGAAGATGTCAACTTTAATCTTCTTTAATTCTCTTCAGCTGATGGGCGGAATGCACGTGTTCAGGTAGAAGATGTCTCACTAACTGCTAAGCTAGTTGATTTGCCTTGTGTTATCGGAAGCCTGAAAACTCATGATAAAAAAACCTTCTATAAAACAGCAGATGTTTCCCAGGTATGAACTAGTTTTTTTAATGTACTAGCCCTCACATTCTTCAGGGAATCCCTTTCTTCCTCCATTTTCTTTCTTTCAGCACTCCCTTTCACTAGGCAAATGGCTGCTTGTCATTTCTAATTTCCAAATCGATTGCATAGGAATGAAATATCATGTTCCGGTTTGGTGTTTGATCCTTAGCTTTTCAGTATTTTGTCCAAATAGCTTGTAGAGCCCCCTGTTTGCCATTTATAGTGACTTTTCATTAATTGAAAAATATGAGCAGCTGGGATCTTTTGAACTTTCTGCTAAAGCAGTATGCTGTTAATGCTGGAGGTTTAAATTGGTTCTTATCATCATCTCTGCTGTTGACTTCTTATTTCCTCTCTAAATCAAAATGTTAAAATATATCTGTTTTCGGTATATTCCCTCTGCAGTGGTGAGTGCTGTAGCTAAAAAACCCCTCAGAGTCCATATATAGTGCTGCTGGGGGGGGGAGGGGAAGGAAAGGAGGAGGGAGAATATGAGAGAATATAGGTGTATATTACATAACACTTGTTGTCCTGGAAATAGCAAGTATGAGTCTTTTGTGTGCTCTAGGATTTCTGGTAGTAAGAATGATCATGATTTATTAACCCAAGATTTATGGCCATAATATCTTCTTTGTCTTTGTGAAATGTAGATGCTTGTGTGTAAGGTTGATGATAATCACGACTCTTCTCCAGAAGAACCAGTTACCTCTACTGATCTTAAAGCAATCAGTAAAGATGAAAAGAAGAAACAGAAGAAGTATGTCTGGAAGCATGGCAGTAAGTCACCAGCCCCATGCTCATTCTGGCTGACTACATTTATCTGCTGAATCCTTATTCCTTGTGAACCAGGGACCTCTTACCACACTTAGGTGTTTGGTTCATTAGGCTCTCAGACACTGTTAAGGGAAGGAGTCATGTCATGCCAGTGGCTTATAGCATGACCTTTCTCTATCAAATTCAGATAGATATGTGACTACCATCAATCACATATACATTTCACTTTGTTGTATTTATTTTAGTTACTCCACCACTTAAGAATGTCAGAAAGAAAAGGTTCCGGAAAACAACAAAAAAGGTTAGTTGCATGCTATTTGTATGTCCTCTGGGTAGATTAGAAGAGGATTGTGAGTAGGAAGGAAAGGGAGAGAGTCAGTTGGGAATTAATTTGTTCATTCATTCATATGTTCAGTAAACATTTATTGAATGCAAGCTAAACACCAGGCACTATGTTAGCAGATGGGAATATAGCAGTGACTAAAAACAAACCTGATCCTTGAGGTTACAGCCTAGTCGCTAGGGGTCTGGAGGAATCATGAATTTGAAATTTCTGCTAATGCTTTTAGTTTTCAATTGCAAGATCTGAATTTAAAGCGAACCCATCTAGAACCTAAGAATTGGGAATTGTAGTTACATTTTTCTAACCCCACTTCAGGCTTGTAGAACATTCGTTGGGCAAGGTACAGCAGTACTATGGCTTGGCTTCTTTTTTTTAATTAAACATTGTATTTTCGGCCGGGCGCGGTGGCTCATGCCTGCAATCCTAGCACTCTGGGAGGCCGAGGTGGGCGGATTGCTCAAGGTCAGGAGTTCGAAACATTGTATTTTCAAAGAATTATAGATTCACATACAGTTGTTAGAAATAAAAGAGAGACACTGTGTACCCTTTTTCCAGTTTTCCCCATTATAACGTTTTGCAGAATTATAGTATGATATCCCAAACAGGAACTTGACATTATTATAATTCACCAATCTTATTCAAATTTCTCCAGTTTTTACTTGTACTCATGTGTTTGTGTGTGTGTGTTTTTAGTTTTATGCAGTTTTATCCCATGCGTAGGTTCGTGTATCCACCTACGTAGCCCAAATACTAAAAAGTTTCACCACCACAAGGATCCTTTATCTTGCCTTTATATAACGATACCCACCTTTCTTCCACCACAAACCCCTGATCCCTGACATCTGGCAATCACTCATCTGTTCTCCATCTCTGTAATTTTATCATTTTAAAAATGTCATATAAATTGAATCATACCGTATATAACATCAGAGACTAGCTTATTTTTCCACTCAGCATAATTCCCTTAAGATCCATGCAAGTTTTTGCAGTATCAATAGTTTGTTCCTTTTTATTGCTGAAGCATTCCATGGTGTGAATGTACCACAATTTAACTGTTCACCCGCTGAAGGATATCTGGGTTGTTTCCAATTTTTGACTATTATAGATAAAGCTGTGAACAGGTTTTTGTGTGAACATAAGTCTTCATTTCTCTGGGATAAATGCCCAGGAGTACAATTGCTGGGTCATATGGTAGTTGCATGTTTAGTTTTATAAGAAACTACTCCACTATTTTCCAGAGTAGCTGTACCATTTTACATTTCCAACAATAACGTATGAGTGATCTAGTTTCTCCACCTTCTCACTAGCATTAGGTGTTGTCACTGTTTTTTATTTTAGCCATTCTGATTGGTATGTAGTGATCTCCTTGTGATATTAGTTTACATTACCCTGATGGCTAATGATATTGAACATCTCATATGCTTGCTCTCCATCTATATATCCACTTCAATGAAATGTCTGTTCATGCCTTTCGTCCATTTTCTAAATGTGTTTTATTCATTATTGAGTTTTGAGAGTTCATTTTATATTCCATTAATAAATAGAAGTCTTTTGTCAGATATGTAGTTTACAAATATTTTCTCCCAATCTATATCTTATCTTTTCATCTCCTTCTCAGGGTCTTTCAAACACCAAAAGTTTTTAGTTCTGATGAGGTTCAACTTATTTTTTTTTTTTTCTATTAAGGATCTTGCTTTTTGTGTTAAATCTAAGAACTCTTTGCCTAGGCCACATCCTCAAGATTTTCATCTATGTTCTTAAAAAAAGTTTTACATTTTATATTTAAGACTGTGAGCCAGGCATGGTGGCTCATGCCTGTAATCCTAGCACTCTGGGAGGCTGAGGCAGGAGGATCACTTGAGGTCAGGAGTTCGAGACCAGCCTGAGCAAGACCAAGACCCCGTCTCTACTAAAAATAGAAAAAAATAGGCAGTCAATTAAAAATAGAAACAAAAAATTAGCTAGGCGTGGTGGCTCATGCCTGTAGTCCCAGCTACTCAGGAGGCTGAGGCAGCAGGATCGCTTGAGCCCAGGAGTTTGAGGTTGCTGTGAGCTAGGCCCATGCCACGGTACTCACTCTAGCCTGGGTGACAAAGCGAGACTCTGTCTAAGAAAAAAAAAAAAAAGACTGTGATCCGTTTTTGAATTTATTTTTATAAAAGGTATGATATTAAGTTCAAGGCTCTTTTTTTGTTTTTTTTTTTTTTTGCCTAAGGCTGTCCAATTGTTCCAGCACCGTCTGTTGAAAAGGCTGTCCTTCCTTCACTGTATTGCTCTTGCACCTTTGCAAAAAATCAGTTGGGCATATGTGTGTGGTTCTATTTCTGGGTTTTCTATTGTGTTCCACTGATCCATGTGCTAATCCCTCCACCAGTATTACAGTGTATCTATATAATAAATCTTGAAATTAAAAGACTGATTATTCCCACTTTATTTTTCTCTGTCAATATTGTTTTAGCCATTCTAGAGCATATACTTTCCCATATAAATTTTAGAATAAGCTTGTCTATGTCTACAGAAAACCTTGCTGGAATTTTAATAGGAATTATATTAAACTTATAGTTCAGTTTGGGGAGAACTGACACCTTTACTATGTTGAATATTCCAATCCATGAACGTGGTTGCCTTAGCTTTTATACTGTCAGTCAACAGCAGTTATTGAGTGGCTACTAAATGTAAAACTAAGTTAAGAATAATTATAGAGCTCTTTAAGCTTTACTGAAGTAGAACAATCATAATATAACTTCATTGTTTATTATGTTTTATTTTGTAGCCCATTGATTGCAAACAAATCGAAGAAATCAGCTTTACTGAGGTAGAGCGGTCATAACTTCATTGTTTACGCTCAGTGTGTTTTGTTTAATAGCTCATTAGTTTCAAACAAATCAAATAAATCATAAGGGTTACTTTTGAGCTTTTCTTCTCACCCCAACCCCCACTCCCACACATGTACACTGGGTTTGATTCACGGAATAATGAATTCATTGTTTGTTGTCCAGTAACTCCTAGGCAAAGATACAATTTGGCCAGTGACTCTGTGTATTCTGATCTGCTTTTTTCTGGGATATTTCAAACGCTATTCCTTGAAGCCAGAGTTCATTTTTAGCAGCAGTTGTTTGCAATTGCTTATTCCTCCTCAAAGTCTTAATTTCTATTTGTGGCATGACAAATTGGTTGCTGTGGAGATAATTATCTAAAACTAGATTCAAGGGAGAACATGTAGCTAAGATCCAGTTTTTTGTAGGAACATATCTAATAATAAAGATGTGGGGGCCAGGTGTAGTGGCTCATGCCTATAATCCTAGCACTCTGGGAGGCCAAGGCAGGAGGATCGCTTGAAGTCAGGAGTTTGAGACCAGCCTGAGCAAGAGCGAGACCCCGTCTGTACTAAAAATAGAAAAAAATTAGCCAGGTGTGGTGGTGCATGCCTATAGTCCCAGTATAGTCCTACTTGGGAAACTGAGGCAGGAGGATTGCTTGCGCTCAGAAGTTTGAGGTTGCTGTGAGCTAGGCTGATGCCATGGCAACCTAGCCTGGGCAACAGAATGAGACTCTGTCTCAAAAAGTAAATAAATAAAAAAATAAAGATGTGAGGAAGTGAAATCTGAGAATTTGGATCTTTAAACCAAATTACTTCTAAATAGCTAATAAGGAATTATAGTTCTTTGCCAATATGAATCAGTGCAAATAATTAGTAACTGAGACCTAAGGGCTGCATCTCTGAGAGAGATCTTTACCATAGAGTTGCAAATTGAAAAGATTAAATGTCTCAAATAATTTGTTTAATTGGGAAAAAAATAAGTTTACTGCAAAAAAAATTTAGACCATGCCTAAAAATTCCTGCATAAATAGCACTAAAGTAGAAATTTGACATCTAAAGAGGTCTAATCATTTGAATTCATTGGTATGTAGCAAAAGGGCATTTCTGCAAAACACAAAGTGTTAATTGCCAGTATTGGTATCCCCTCCCCTACTTTGCTTCAGTACACTGACTCTCCAGATGTGGAAAAGGAAGTAAAGAGACTTCTGTGTTCAGATGCTGAAGCTGTGTATGCACGTATCCTTTATAAAAATACTTTCTGCATAGCCTGTTCCACCCCATGTGCATGTGCCGACAAACCCTCATTTGGTATTTGTGTGCCAGTTTTGATGTGTAGAACTTAAGATTTTTGGAACTGTTACGTTCTAGCTAGGAACAGTAAAATCATGTAATAGACATTTATTTACTTGTGTAATTCAATATAAGGCACTTCTCTAAACTAGGAATCCACAAATAGCCTAAAGCTGGACTAAATTAAACAGCACCTTTAGCCAGAATCTTTTCCCTTTCCTTCTGTGCCTTCTCCTTTCCTTCTGCATTTTCCTTGACTGCCTCCTCCTTTCAGGATGGGAAGTCGTTACTGAAGATGAAACCAAGGAAATAGAAAGTCAAGGTTCCATTCCAGGCTTTCCAATATCTCCAGAAATGAGTGGCTACAAGCGAGGTCACATGTCAGGTAATTTAGTTAAGGCAAAGCAGGAGCTTCAGATAGGACAGCTGGACTGGGTAGCAGATCATTCTCCATAGATTCACAGGTGAATCACAGAAAAAGAATGCCTTTACCCTTCCTCCCTCCTGTTGGTTTCTCAGTGCTTTAGATGTTTTAGGTTGGTGTTCTAATGTCCCGTCCACCCCTGGTATTCTAACTTCTTGTGGACCCTTAGATTCTCTAGATGTCTGGATCATTGAGTATGTGAATGAATGTTACAGTGTTTTTCATTTGCTGTCCTTGTTTTTATGAAGGGAATAATCCTCCTGTGAGAAAGATGATTTATAAAATTCACTGGTTGCCCAGTGAATTTGAATGTAAGGAGTGTGATTGTTTCTGGAGCGGGAGTCATTTGCAAAGCTTCAGGTAGTTTCTCCTTCCTCTTGCTTAAAACCAATAGAATATGATATGCTTCGTGAGATGTTCCATGATTCTGGTAGTAACGGTGATGAGGATAATGAGAACAACGAGGATGAGGATGATGAGGATGATGAAGAGGAATATGATTATGAATATGAGGATGAAGAGGACTCTGAAGAAGATCTGGAAATGGAGCTGCAGGCCAAGTTTATGGAATCTGGCCAGTATGAGGGTGCCACTTCAGTAGGTAAGTCAGTGAAAAACAGGGATGGGATAGGGTGAGTGGCAGTGCTAAAAACTGACTCTAAGCACACATTAGATGCAGGTCTAAGTTTAGAAGTTATTGCTCAAATGTGTAGTGAAGTTTTACTTGATTTGGATCTTGGTCCATTACTTTAGGCTAGCCTCTATTTAGATACATAAAGTTTCTATCTCTGTTAGTCTCTGAAATTCAGAAGCGGATTCATTACATAGAGAAAAAGCTCTATGGGATTCAGAGAAAAGCACAAAGACAGAAGCATCTCATCATGAAAGTGGAGAGCCTGATGCTCAAGGTAAGTTCTTGGTGGTGGTATAAAGAAATCTTGATATCTTACTTTCAAAATCCATCCCATGTTTGTGTTTCCACTCTTGTCATCTCTGTGCGGCATTCTTGTTCATTCATGAACTTAAATAATCTCTTAGAAACTCCTAATAAAAGATAGCCCTGTTTCCTTTTACCTGAGTAACTTTGATCATCTAATATAAGTGTTTTGGGGAAGGGATCAGGTGACTTAAGAATAGTCAGTATTGAACATTTACTAATGTAAAAAGCACATAAAGAGCTAAGAATTGTACGTGTATTATCTCATTTTAGCCTAATATCCCTGAAGCTTAGATATTGTCACCATTCTCATTTCATAGATAAAAAATTGAAATTCAAAGAGGTTAATTAACTTGCCAAGACGCACAGTAAATGGTAGGGCATAGATGGAAACCTGTTGTTTGTACCAAAATGTATTCATTGCAGTAAAGGAGAATTAACTAAATTAGTTTTTATATTTTTGATGCATGCTTGAACAAGAATATCTTGCTTTACTTTTAGTAATACATGTTTAAGAGTGTCAATGAAAGGAAAATGTATGTTAGGACACGTTTGCTTCCCATTTTGCAGTGAGGGAAATTCTGAAGCATTTGGAGAATTCCTTGCCAGATTTCATTTTCTGTAGGGCTGTGGTCGTCAAAGGGGAGCAGCTCAACACAGAATTATACCGACTTTGATGTTATCCTTTAGAATAACCACATAAGATAATAGATAAGGACATACTTTGAAATATTCATATATATTGTATTATTATGATTGTTATTGTTGCATGTTTTACTAGATAGGAATAGTACCATTCTGCTCTGGTGAGGGGAAATGGAGGACTTGTCAGCAGCTTCTTTGATAGGTCACCACAGACAAAGGATTTGTGCTAAACTAGAAAAAGGTAACATGAAGGCATTCCAATCATTTATTTTAAGGCAAGAAAAAAAATGTTGTATAGGGTGTATAAAATAAAATAGGATAACACTGTTGTTAAGGGGTATAGTTTTTATACTCTAAATCCTTTAAAAAGAGTGCTCTTTTGTATGACTGACAGTTTTCTTATCAAATTACTTGCCAAACTCCTTGTTTCTCTTGGTCCTTTTTACTTTGAGACTCAGCATTCATCATGTATGCAATTTTTTTTCCAGAATCATTTATGGTCTGTGCTGGAGCACCTTAAGTTGGAGGAAAATCAAAGAATTAAGCAGGTGAGAAGTATGTTTCCAAATCTACCAGAACATATTTGATACAAAGAACCCCCCAACTCACTCCCAATATCATTTCTGGCTATTCCTCTCAGAGGGGCATTGGTGGCCAAATCTTCTAAATGAAGGTAGCAGGGTGGAATGAGGTCTTTGTGAAAATTTACTCACTTAACAGATATTGAATGCCTAGGAAGTGAAAAGCACTGGCTGTATAGTGTTGAATAAGACAGATACAATACAATAAGTCCTCAATGTTATTGATAGCTATTTGGAAACTGTAATGTTAAGCAAAACAACGTATAACAAAACCAATTTTACCATAGGCTAATTGATATAAACAAGAGTTAGTTCATATGGTATATTTCTGGTCATAAAAATATCACCAAACTACTAAATAAAAAACAAAACACTGGCCTGGTGCAGTGGTTCATGCCTGTAATCCCAGCACTTTGGGCTTTGGGAAGCTGAGGTAGGAGGATTGCTTGAGGCCAGTTCAAGACCAACCTGGACAACATAGAGAGACATCATCTCTACAAAAAAAAATTTAAAAAAATTAGCCAAGTGTAATGTCGTGCACCTGTAATCCCAGTTACTTTAGAGGCTGATGTGGGAGGATCGATTGTGCCATTGTACTCCAGTCTGGGTGACAGACCAAGACCTTGTCTTAAAAAAAAAAAAAAGAAAAGAAAAAACACTCTAATAGTAAGCATTGAAATAAATGTGAGCTAAACATATATTTAAGAAAGATCGATAAAAAACAGTAAGATAATTATTACCCAGTGATTCCAGTTCAGAGTCATGGGTGGCCAGAGCCTATCCCTGCAGCTCAGGGTGCAAGGTGGGAACCAGCCCTGAACAGGACACCATCCCATCGCAGGGCACACTCACACACACCCACACTCAGACTGGGACCATTTAGACATGCCAGTGAATCTAACGTGCACATCTTTGGGATGTGGGACGAAACCAGAGTACTGGGAGAAAACCCACACAGACATGGGGAGAATGTACAAATGCCATACAGATAGTTATGAGAACATTATTCTCATTAACAGTATAACGAAACAACATTGAACTAATGACATTATAAAAGGACTTTTTATACGTCATTTCACTTAAAGTTGCAGTTTCCAAGAACCTATTGACGTTAAGTGAGGGCTTACTATAATGAAACAACGTTGAATGAAACGATATTATTCAAAGACCTGCTATACTAGTCCTTATGGTGCTAACAGTCTAGCCAGGGAGATTGACAGTAAACAAATTATACAAATATAAAGGTACAAATTGTGAAGAAGTTCTATGAAGGAAGTAAAGTCAATGGTGCTATTAGAGTCCTAAATTAATTTGGGAGATCATGATAGGCCTCTCTGAGGAGATGATATTTAAACTGAGACCTAAAGGATAAGTCCTGGCAAAGAGTGGGATGAAGAGCCTCTGGGGTGGGGCACATGCAAGGTCCCATGTTGAGAAAGAACTTGGCTTCTTTGAGGAACTTGGAAATATTTAAAGCAAAGAAGAGAATGGCTTAACATAAGGTTGGAGGAATAGGCAGAGGCCATATCATATGGCCTTGCACCCATGATAAGGAGGATGGGTTTTAGTCTTAAATGCAATGGGAAGCCCTTGAAGAATTTTAAGCAAGAGAAGCATATCTAATTTGAACTTTTTAAAGATTACCCTGATTGTTATCTGGAGAATGGACTGTAGGAAGGCAGAAGTAGAAGCAAAGAGGCCAGTTAGGCTGTGTGGTAGTCTAATAAGAAATGATGGTATGGCTGGGCATGGTGGCTCATACCTGTAATCCTAGCACTCTAGGAGGCCAAGGCAGGAGGATTGCTTGAGGTCAGGAGTTCAAGACCAGCCTGAGCAAGAGCAAGACCTCATCTCTACTAAAAATAGAAAAAATTAGCCGGGCATGGTGGCAGACGCCTGTAGTCCCAGCTACTCGGGAGGCTGAGGCAGGAGGATCCCATAAGCCCAGGAGTTTGAGGTTGCTGTGAGCTAGGCTGATGCCACGGCACTCTAGCCTGGGCAACGGAGCAAGACTCTGTCTCAAAAACAAATGATGGTAACTTGGACTAAGGTAATGGCAGTGGAGATGGAAAGCAGATAGATTTTTAAACTGTAATAAAAATGGTTTTGTAACTGCATTTTATTGAGATGTAATTCACATACCATACAATTCACCCATTTAAACAATACAATTCAAAGGCTTTTAGTATATCCAGCATTGTGCAACTGCCACCAGAATTTTAGAAGTTTTCATCACCCCAAAAAGAAACCCTGTACCCATTAGCAGTCACTCCCCATTTCCTCCAAATCTCTCCCCTGCCCAGTCCTAGGCAACCACTAATCTGCTTTCTACTAATCTACTGCCTATTCTGGTTATTTCATACAAGTGGAATCACATAATACATGGTCTTTTGAGTCTGGTTTCTTTCACTTTGCATAAAGTTTTCAAGGTTCATCTATGTTGTGGCATGTATCAGTACTTTATTCCATTTAACACCAATTAATATTACATTGTATGGATATACCACATTTTGTTTATCCATTCACCCATCGATGGATATTTGGGTTGCTTTCACTTTGGGCTGTTGTGAATAATGCTGCTGTGAACATTGATATATGAGATAATGTATTTTAAAGGTAGAATGGATGGGACTTGGGCCAATGACTGCATGTTGAAGGAGAAGGAAATGTTAGGATGTATGCCATACATTGCTCCCCACCCCCATCCCCATGAGGCCAGGGGAATTTTTATGTTCTGTATATTCCCTTCCTCTGAGTAAATCACTTATCCAAGTTCTGCTTAAAAACAACCAGGTGAACAGATAATGCCAAGATTGCTTTAGTATCCACCGAGACATCTTTGTTTTCATCTGTGTAAGTACTGTCATACGCTGGATAATCATGTTTTGGTCAACAATGGACTGCATATATGATATCAGGTTGTCCCATAAGATTATAATGGAACTGAAAAATTCCTATTGCCTAGTGACATCATAGCCATCATAATGTTGTAGCACAATTACTCTTTTAAAATAAATTTAGTGTAGTCTAAGCATATAGTGCATAGAAAGTCCACAGTAGTGTACAGTAATGTCCTGGGCCTTCACATTCACTCACTGACTCACTCACTCACTCAGAGCAACTTCCAGTCCTGCAAGCTCCATTCATGGTCAGTGCACTATACAGGTATACCATTTTTTTTTTTACCTTTTATACTGTATTTTTACTGTACCTTTTCTACGTTTAGATACATAAATACTTACCATTGTGTTACAACTGCCTACAGGATTCAGTATGGTGACAGGCTGTATAGGTTTATAGCCTAGGATCAACAGGCCATACCATAGAGCCTAGGTGTGTAGTGGGCTATACCATTTAAGTTTGCGTAAGTACACTCTGTGATGTTTGCACAACAAAATTGCTTACTGACACGTTTCTCAGAATGTATCTCCATTGTTAAGCAACACATGACTATAGTTAGTATTGAGGAATGCTCTTTTGTTTTTTTCCTTCTTTTTTGATTATCACTGTATTTATTTCCCTACAGGTAATTCTTCCATAGCTTCAACATTTTCTCCTCAAAATTAAAGGAACAAAAAGAGTCTCAAAGTTTAGAACTGGATCACTTGGCCTTTTCTTACCTCCTCCCAGTTCAAAATGCTTGCATCTCTTAATGGCCAGCATCCTATTGGATCTGCAGTTAGGCTCAACACATTCCAGCCTTAGCACAATCTTTGTGGTCTTAGCCTTCTTCCAGAAAATTGGCTTTGTCTCCCCACCATAGCCACTCTGCTTATGATCATAACACCTTTTTCCTTGGGCATACAGGGAATCCTTACCCTTCTTATACTGAGTCACTTTGTGAGCTTGATGCTTGTCACACTTCTTACGAAAGTTCTTTGGGTTTTAGGTACATTGACCATCTTTACAGTAGAGCTGTCTGTCTATACAATGAAATCGGGAAACTTGGCGTTTGCAACCCTTGCCTTCCGCCACCTGAGCTCGAGGAGTGCTATTTTCAACACAGAAATGTAGCTGTAAACTTTATTTATTCAGAGCCCTTTATGTTAGCTCATTTATTCAACATAGATTTATTGGGTGCTGACTTTAAGCTAGGTTCTTCAGGGAGATATGAAATGTTTATGATATAGTCTCTGCTTTCAGTTGGGGAGAAAGTCATGAGAGGGATAGGGACTTAATGGAATGAGAACTTATTTTGTCTGTGGAGATTAGAGAAAGCTTCATGGAGAAGATGTTTGGGGCCTTAAAATGTAGGAAGAGTTTTAACAAGGAGATAGGGGAAGGAGGGCATTCTCTGTGAAAGCAGCATGCACAATGGCTAAGAGGTGGTGATGCCAGGCTTAAGAGTTTAGATTTTTGTGCAGGTCATAATGAGCCTTCAGAGCTTTTTGTACCTGGGGAGTACCTCAGGAAGATTCTTCTGCCAGCTGTATATAGAAGTTGGAATGGGGAGAGACTAGGGGAAGATACAAGTGGTAGAAGGAACCAGAACTTAACAATTGTTTGGGTTTATAGGGCAAAAAGGGGAACAAAGATGAGTCCAAAGCCTGGGTAACTGGGAACTGGTGTGTCAGTAACTGAAATTAAGACAACAGAAAGAAGATTTAGAGGGTATGGGGGTGGAGACAATGATGAGTTTAGTTGGAAGTGCTTTTGAAAATAGGAGATTGGAGGCCCAAACACAGAAATGATCATTCAAGCTGTGGGGCTGGATGAGTTAGCCAGATTGACTGTTCAGCAAGAAATCTGAAATAGGGAAAAACCTACCTTTAGGGGATGGTGGAATGTTCTTTCCACCATTTTGGTTCTTTCTCACAAAGGAGAAAGAACTGGAGCATCAGTGGTTGTAATCATGGGTAACTGGGAGTCATTCAGTAGCTGAGTGAGAAGAGCCTCTAGGTTAATGCAGATAGCAATCATAGCAGTTTGGTAGGTGATGTGCAGCATAGGATTGTTTTATAATGTTCCATTCCTTTCACAGACTAAAATTCCATGCCGGTGTGGAGTGACCTAAATTGAATAATATTTTTAAATAACCTTTGATCTAAAGGTTACAGTATACATCTCTGAATATTATCGGTCACTTTACCATTCCAAATTTAAAAAAAATTAAATCCTATACCACAAAAGGTTCAGGTATTCTGACTAAGAAAGCATAAGTAGAACATCATCTAGCTCCTGATTGCTTAGGACTCTGACCGGTTTCTCAGTGTCTCATAATGTGGCGAGAAGAAGAGGGTAAGACTCGGTAGATCCAGTGTGCTCATTGGAACGAGAGACTATCCCAGTTGCTTTATCTTGTGCCTCTTAGAATATGGCTACAGTAATCTCATCAGTGAGCTGTGACCTCTGTATATTCTTTGTAGAAACACAGATTCTTAACAGCAAATGTGTTCAATTTTTAAAGCATATTCAATTTTAAAGCTTCCTTTTATAAGTTTGGCATAATAAAGGGCATCATCGCCGCAGCACTGTGCATGCATTCTTGACTGTGGCACTGTTCTTTGAAACATTGTAAGGCTAAGATAACCTTATAAATGACAAACGACAGTATTTCTTTTTGGCTCATGTAAGTAAATTCTAGATCAAGTAATAGAACTTAAGATTTCAGATGAATTTCTCATGTTTTTCTGCCTCTCCTTACAGCTTGTTTCCCTACAGCAACAATTGAAATACTTTCTAGAGAAGTGAGGAGAGCCTTTGGCCTGGCACACAAGTGTTGGATTCTCTATCCAGACTGAAGATTGGATGAAATTGTGCATATTTCTGTCCCTTCATTTGCTTTATGCTGAGTTAATTGTAGTTGTTTCTTTAATTCTTTTGCTAGTTATAATATGTTTGAAGTTTGTAGTTGAGTAGAAAAGGACAATAGTAGTAGACTTAAAGACCCCACACAATTGTGGAACTTTATTAATTTGAGAATTATTATTATTATTTTAGAGCTAGAGTCTCATTGTGTTCCTCAACCTGGCTTTGAACTCCTGGGCTCAAGCGATCCTCATGCCTCAGTCTCCTGAGCAGCTGAGACTATAGGCACATGCCACTGCACCCAGTGAGAATTATTTGTATTGCTTCTATGCTATGGTATCATCAGATGATTCAGCCATGCTTGCCAAAGACAGACAGTCTACCTAGAGGCCATATAGCTGATTTGCATGTTTTAGCTTTTATGAACTTTTCTGTTTTTTTTTTTTCTGAAGTATTTCCTAAAACATAGAAACAAAATAATTCTACCTAGGGCTAGGACCTGCCATAGTGAATTTAAAATTTAAGTGCCTACCTTGCAGCAGTTAATACTAGGTTGTGCCCTGTCTCTGTTCAGGCAGTGGGGCTGCTTTCCTGCTCAGAGATTATTTCTTGCTGCTGCTGATTATGTTTCTTCTGTTGTTATGTTTTTAAGAGTGGGGCTGGTTGTTATTCATTAGCTAAGGGAGCAGTTAGAGCAGAGATGAAGAAATTCTGAGCTGTTATTCTTATCCTGAGCCTCATCCTAACCCCCATCAGAAAAGGTTAGGAAAAACCAGATGCCTGTAATACCTGTGAAGACTTCCTTAACAACCCTGGGTTGCTTTGCTTTGTTTTTCTATTAGCTGTATTATCAATATTTTCTGTTCTATGATCTTTAAGCAATAAATAAATTTTTCCTTTTAAATGGACTGCTATCTGTTTATTAAACTACCCCCATGATAATAAATACAGTCATATCCAAAAGGAAACAAGGAGACAAACAATAAACTGTATGTCTTGGTCCATTTCAGCTGCTATAACAAAAATACTATAGACTGGGTAAAATATAAACAATGGACATTTATTGCTCACAGTTCGGGAGGCTGGAAAGTCCAAGATAAAGGTGCCAGCAGATTTGGTGAGGGCTGTGTCTGCTTTGTAGATGGTACCTTCTTGCTGCCTCCTCACATGGTAGAGGGGCAAACAAGCTCCCTCAGGCCTGTTTTAAAAGGGAACCCTCATGACCTAATCAACTTCCCAGAGCCCTACCTCTTAATACCAACACATTACAGATTATGTTTCAACATATGAATTTTGGGTGGACACATTCAGACCATAGCACCCTGATTAGAAAATGACAGAAAATGTCAGTACTGGGGTATCCTTCCAATGAGTTCTTTGGATAACTCCTAATGAACTAAGGAAATCATCTCATATTAACCATGTAGCATTGGGACTTAGAGAGGGGGGTATAGAGAAGTGATACAAATGTCAGCTCCAATATTTAGATGGAATTATCACGTTGTAGTGGAACAAACATAAGGTTGAAACTCACCAAGGTTGCAAGTCTCTACACTTCTTAGAGCCTCTATTTCCTCATCTGTAAATCAAGGGTGATAATGCTTATCACCAACAGGCAGCTGAGAGTTTTCTAGAAGTAGCCCAGCTAGCCCCAGGTCTGGTCCCATTTGATAAAGTTGGTGCTGCTCTAGGAAATGTACTCCCAAGTTCTCTGTGCTACATTTAGTGCTCCTATTGCAAGTGAAAGTTAAGCCACAGGCAGAGAAGAGGTTAATATGTATGGATAGGAAGGTGGAGGAGGGATGAGGACAGCAAGAATGCTGGGGGAAATGCAGGGAAGAAGTAGGGCTAAAGGAGATAGGCATATTAAGGGCAAACAAAATAAAGCCAAGATTAGGAGAGAAGTTAGAGGATAGCTTGAAAACCACAAGAAGGTATAAAAAAGATTATTCTTTTTTCAGAAACCCAGAACTTAAAAGATGAGAATACGGAGAAAGAGGCCAGGTACAGTGGGTCACGCCTGCAATCCTAGCACTTTGGGATGCTGAGGCAGGAGGATCACTTGAGACAAGGAGTTGGAGACCAGCCTGGGCAATATAGCAAGACCCTGTGTCTGAAAAAAGGTTAAAAAAAATTAGCCAGGCATGGTGGCTCATACCTGTAGTCCCAGCTATTTGGGAGACTGAGGTGGGAGGATCACTTGAACCCAAGAGTTCAAGGCTGCAGTGGGCTGTGATCATGTCACTGCACTCCAGCCTGGGCAACAGAGCCAGATCCTGTCTCAAAAAAAAAAAAAAAAAGAAAAGAAAGAAAGAGAACGGGGGAAAGGAATTGAGTGTCAGAGGTAGAAGGTGGGGGAAGAGGCCGAGTTTGGGAAGAGGCTGAGTTTGGAAAGAAGATAGGCTTTTCCAGATAAAGGAAGGAAGGAAGCGGACTGGGGTGGAAACAGATAGAAACTACCCTGAGGACATGCTGGAGAGTCTGAGGCCAGTGAGGATGACACATGTGCCACAGGTAGCATCAAGGGGTGAGGGAGGTAGAAGAGTCCTCGTGCAGCCTCTGTCCCGTACTGCAGCCTAAGAGCAGCTAGAGCTCTGCTGAGAAGCAGGGGGGTAGGGAAGACAACAGCAAAGGGCGAGGGCAAGCACGTGTGGCTTTTGAGCACCTGCCATATGGGTAGCCCGAATTGAGATGTGCTGTAAGTATAAAACATACACTAGATTTCTGTAGGGGAACTGCTGTGTCAGTATCCTGACGACCTTGTACCATTCGCACAGGCCACACAGGCAAGCCTCAACTGTAGGCTGACCCAGGTCTTGGCAGAATGCCCTGTGATCCTCCTAGATCAAAGGAATACAGAGTGTCTTGTGAGGATGGAAGCTGCCATGAGGCAGTTTTTCATTTGCCTCTCTCATTCCAGTAAGGTCAGGGCTTTCTACCTGCCCCCCACTTCCAGAAGATACAGCTGCAGGCCATAAAACTGCTTAGCTACAGTGTGGCATTGGCTACTCCGCACCAGGGGTTCCCACCATTCACACTGTGTGCCATCTGGCCCTTTTTGTTTCAGTGTCATTCTGTGGGACAAGGAACACAGGGAACCGATACCATTGTTGATGTTGCTTTTGCTGTCTCTAGAAGTAACAAACTGTCTGGATCTATCTAGATTTCTTGTTTTTTTACAAGCTGAATCTGTCAGCTTAACAATTCCAAGGACTTATTTTTTTTTCAAAGAATATAAAATATCTCACTAATAATTACTTTATACTGATTACACATTGAAAGGATAATATTTTGGATCTATTGGGTTAAATAAAGTATATTGTTAAAATTAATTTCACCTGTTTTACTTTTTTAATATGGCTGCAGTAAAATTTAAAATCACGTATGTGGCTTGCATTATATTTCTACTGCACAGTACTGCTGTAGTTTGGTGAGAAAAGAAAAAATGGCAGTGGGGCAGAGGGACTCACAGGATTTTAGTTTGCCAGAAGATGGCATTTAAAAAGAACTATCACCATCAATTCACAGGGACGTTTTAACACCAAAAATATATATAGCCATAATCTCAGAATAAAAGACAGATCTTTAAATTGAATAAATGTAACCTTATGGGAACTCACTGCACTGTCCTGGTTTTTCTTATATTGCTTCAGGCTGGTGAAAAAGTACTCAGATTGATGAGGACAGAATTTAGAAACCACTGCTATATAGAGCTCATCCCATGAGGTGATAACTAGCTAATTTGGGGAAGGGTGGGAGGCTTGAGAGGCAACCAATCCAGGTAACAGTAGCAGATGGGACCAGTGTTTTTTGTCCCATAGCTGTTGGACTCATCTGGTGGCCTTATGTTTAACAGTGCTTCTGTGGCTTCTTGGTCCACCCTCTCTTCCCACCCCCCAAATAAGAGAAAGATATGGAATATCAGAGTCAGAGAGTATAACCAGACGAACCAAAGTAAACAAATACAAATTTATTCTTTTCAAAGCAGAATTCAAGGGAAAGGTGAAAAGCACCACAGTGAGTGGCAAAGTTAACCAATTTGTTCCCAACCCCACCCCTTCATCCCAAACTCTTCCAGACTTGGCTGCCACCCTGTTACTTTCCCTGAATCCCTTCCCCAATTCTCATCCTTGTGACCAGTTCTTGCAGCCAGCAAGCAGCATAACAGACTTCGGTCTGGCTTTGATACTGCCCAGGGGACAGCAAGGACATTCAGCAGGTCGCCTCTCAAATATGGCAGCTGTGGGAGGAGATGAGGCTGGGAGCTGAGCCCTGGCCTTGAGCCTTTCCCTCTCCCACAGCCATTAGTGTTAACAGAGTGAGAAGTAGCTGAAGTATTCCTTTGTTCCCTCGGGAGCTGCCTAGCTGAGGAGCTATGTTTCCACAGACCTAAGACACAGCCCCCAGTTTCTCTCCCAGAACTAACTGTTTGTGTTAAGGCAGCTGTTTTCTTGGTTATATGTCACTTACGTCAAGAGAAATTGGATGGGATTCTTGCCCTGAAATAGTCCCAGAGGCCATAACTCTGCCATTGAGAACATGAATTCAAGGAATGCTCTAGCCTGATGCTGGATATGGAGCCCAGACCCTAGACACACCCCTGGTAGCACCGGCATTCCTTAAAATGAATCTGGAGGGAAGACGTCTCCTAGAATTGGCCTCTGCCTGGCCTCAGGGTTTACCATTACTGTGGCTTGTCAGCCCAGTTCCTGGAGCACCACAAACTCAAACAGGCTCCTCTGTAGGGAAGTATTTCCCAACTTTGGGCCTTGAAGAAAATGGGTACTTGAGAGCCTTGATTCTAGCCTTCCCAATCTGGAGGGAAGGGCACATGACCTCCTGGGCGGGACTCTCCCTAGGGAACCATATCACAGCCTGATGTGCTTCAGACATTCAGCCTTCCCTAACAATCCCCGATCAACGTAAATCCACTCTGCTCTAGGTGGAAGCGAAGGTATCCTCGTAATGGCTTTTTGGCCTTTATCAAATTCTCTCAAGAATAAATTGCCTATCAGTCCTAACTGTTCCCTGATACTATTTGACAACAACCCCAGCGAACACTCATGTTCCTTATCACTGATGCTAATCCTACAAGTCAGAAGGTTTTCCTTAGGCTACCAACCCGGCAACTCCCTTCACCACCCTTCCAGTGCAGGGCCAAAACTACACAGCGCCACACAAAATACCTTTAGGTGACATGATACACAACAGATGCCAAAAATTATACAACACGAATCAGTAAATCCAACCCCAATTTGGATTCACAGTTTCCAAGGATCCATTTACCTCACTGTGGGCACACTGCCCATACATGCTGCAGTGACTGTCCCTGTACTCCTGAGTGAATACTCACCTCAGGCATTAAGGTAAACACAGGACCACAAAGTGTCAGTGACCCCCTTAGTGACAATTCGATTCTTGACCTGCAGCTTCAGTCCACCTACAACACGAATCCTACATAACAAGATCTGCATCTTTTCTACCACGCCTGGCCCACTGCAGTTGCCATAGGCCCTCAGCAGCCCAAGAGCTCTTGGGTGGGGTGGGGATAACAGAAAGGACTTTCCTGGTAAAAGATTGCTCCATAATATTTCCTCATGTAGGCTTATGCCTCAAGGTCCCTGAGCCCTCTGTCCCACATTCCTGCCCAAAACTTAGGCCCCTACAAATACGCCCCCCACTCGGACTCATGCCCAGGTTATCAGACTGATACCTGCTTACCACTTGCTCACTGTCTATCCAGATACCCAGTTTTCCCACAGAGACCTCATGAACACTAGCTACGGTAGATGTTGTGATATGAACTCTGACACCCTGGACCTGTGGCTTAGAGTGGAGGGAGGAGGCAACCCCAAACTTCTGGACCCAAGCTGTTGCCCAGATCAATCTAGGTTCCCAGCAGATCTACCCACTGGCCCACTGCTTGATTATAACACAACACCCCAACCGCCTCACTCCCTCCTGATCTTGGTGACAACCGCTACTTTCATTAAGGCCCTGAGTCAGACCTCAGGAACTGGAAGGGGCCAGAGAATGTACTCTGTGTTGTAGCCCAGCAAAAGCTAATAAAAGCCTATTTGTCCTTTCTTTTCTGCATGGGTTGAGAAGAGCTTGGATTTGCTCTATTTGGGCACCTGAACCATTGTTTAGGGGAGCCCAGAAAAATTCATCTAAGGCCCAGGTCTCAAGGGAACAAAATTTTAATGTGTGAAGAGACAGTGACTCTTCCTGTTAGATTCCTCTGAGGCCACATGCTTCTGTTGCTTTGGTCTTGAGGACAGCCCACCCCAAGCATCAATGGAGAGGGACATCCTAAGGGAGCAGCCAGGATGCATATATCTTTCCAGCCAGAGGCTGGGGCTAACAAAGAGCAAGGCAGAACATTAGTACTTCAAGAGGTATTAGAATTTAATGTGTGAGTGAGGCCAGGAGAGCACTGATATACAGTAGATATGTAGAATAGATACGTATGTATATAAACTTAGGCTAATTAAGTTGACTGCAGGGCTCTAGGTTATAAAGCTGCTCTTGGTAGAGAGCTGCCTAAGTGGGCTCTGAATCTGTTCAAAGTTCTCAAGCCCACTCTCCCACCCCTCACTATCTATTCTGAATAGTTTTTGGATAAAGGAGTCATGGTATATGTTGCCTAGGAAGAATTAGCTCAGTTTGAGGATTGGGTTCACCTTCCAGAGTTAGAAAGAAAAGTTTTATGCACAGGAAGGCCTTCCGGTTATCTGGGTGGAAAGTGGCCAGCTCCCGGATTCATGGTCACTGGCTCCTAGGGAGGGGCCACTATTTAGGGTGGCCTGTTGCAAATGACTTATGATTATCTGGGGGCAATCAGCCACCTCACCTGATTCAGCTTAAGAGCTAGAAGGGTCACAGTCTGGAAAAGTGACAGGGAGTCATACTCCTTCAGGCTAGAGGGTCTCTTCCTCTTCCTCACCTAAGAAGAGCAAGAACCCCTGGCTGAGCAAGCTGCTACTCCTTCCCCAGGTCTGTAAGGACAGACTCACAGGAACAAAGGGTGGCTTCAGCTGGGTTTCCAGAGCAACTCAGCAGGTCTCTCAGGATGTTGAGGCCTTCAGGAAATAAGAGGTTGGGGGTGGGGGCAAAAATTAAACCCATATAAGTATTTCTTTAATGTTTCCAAATGTAAGGTGGAAGCAGGAACCAGAATAAACTGTTCCCCCATTGAGGAAGGTCTCACAGGTACTGAGGCAGAAGGAACTGAAGGTATTCAAGGAAGAAACAACATCTAGGTAGCATGAGGATGGCTAGAGATCTCCCTGGAGCTAAAGTAATAGGACACACACTGCCCAGACTTTTTCAGGGGGACTTTGGGGGGGGGGTGTCTCAGGGATACCCTTTTGCCTCCCTGAGTTGGGCCAGAGAGTAGGGCTAACACCTAAGGATTCGTAATGCTGGAACCCTGGGGCCATTAGGTGTCTCCCTCTCCATAATTCCATGGAGAAGGGAAAGGAGCCAATGGGTACCATTGAATGGCCAAGTGCCACTTGCCTGGGTTGTAAAAGAAGGGTACTTAAAGGACTGGTCTCAAACTTGAGGATTAAAGGGAACATTTTAGAGTCAGAGGAATCATGCCTCCCCTTGCCCCACCCCCCCTCCCAAACACACACCCCTCACATACCACCAGATCCCTGCTGCTGCCTGGAGCCCAAATAATTCTGCTTGAGGAATGAGGGACCAGTGGGGACTGGAAAGCTCGGGTGAAGGCTGAGGGAAGGCTTTGATCAGAACCAGGAGAGGATTATGGACTGCAGGATGGGGATCTAGCTCCATCAAGAGGCCAGTAGGGTGTTGGCAGTCACATCAGAGCTTCGCACACTGGGGAAGGCATGGCGGAGCTTCTCCATGATGTCCTCCAAGCACAGGCTGACATCCTGGCTCTTTGATCCCACATCATCTGAGTTGGAAAAGAGAGATTTGGGAAGAGAACTAGAGACTCCTTTATGAGGCCTAGGGGCCAGGTAAGATGCTGTCAGCTGAAGGGCGGACCCACCAGCAGTGTTTGTGCCTTCCCAGCATAATGCCTAGTACATAGGAGGTGCTTGATATATACATTTGTAGAATAAGCAGGTGAATCAATCAATCAACAAACCAATCATCCCTGACCCTAAGCTCAAAGCCACAAGGGGAAACCCATCTCAGCCCTAGCAAAACCTTGGGCAGGACAAAGTCATGGAAGGAGCTAAAAGGGGCCAGGGGAACTCACCTGCAGCCTCTGTGTCTGGTGTAGTCTGTCCCTTCTCTCGGGGGTGACTGCCTTCTGACTGCTGCGGAGAGGAAGCTAGGGACGATCCCGCGGAGCCATTGCCATCTGATTCGGAGGGTGGCTAGCAAGAGGTAAGGCATGACTTAAGTGGCTTTGCTTTCCTGACCTTACCTTGACAGACTCCTGAGCTTCGAAGGGACCTTAGAGACCTCATGCATATCCCTTTGCCCTTGGGCTTTAAGAAGCTTTTGGTAATGGCCCAAACAGCGGCTTCCCCTTTTAGAAAACTTCTTTGAATATCCAATTACCAATTAACTTCTTCCTTCTACATGTGTCACAGGCTCCCAGTTTTTATAAGGATTGCATCATACCTAAAGGTCTCTTGCTGTCATTTCAGCTATAATTAAACTATTTAAAACCAAACTCTCTCTAGAATTGGAGTTACACACCTGATCCTTGGTTCATGACATAATAGCATATGTTCAAAACCTCCAAGAATCCATTTAGAGGCTATCTCTTGGAGGATCTGGGGAAGACGTGGGGTGTGGTGGTATTGCCTGTTATATATAATGACAATAATAGGTAACATTTATGAAGTGTGTACGATATTTCTGGCACTGTGCTAAATTCTGTAAATGCATTATCTCATTTTATGTTCACCACAATTCTATGAAGTTTGGTACCATTATTATTCCTGTTTTACAGATGAGGAAATTGGAGCATAGAGAGGTTAAGTAACAACAGCCCTAATACTCTGCAGCCACTAATTGGCAGAACCACATTCAAACCCAGAGCCGCCTGACTCCAGAGCTACGCTATAGTGTACATACTACCTCTCAGAGACAAAAGGGACAAAAAGTAACAAGAGACCTCTTTAAGCAAAAATCTTTCTTTTGCCAAACATGTCTAAACCTGCTTCTTTCTAGTGAATATCATCCTAGCAAAATGAACATTTTAGATGATTTTTCAAGTTTGTCCTCCAGTACTGGATTCCGATGGGTTGTGAGCCCTCAGAAGTCCTCCCTCTGCCCCAGGCCCCTCAGTGGCTTAAGAGTGACACACAAGGGTGGCGTGGAAGCTAGGTGGAAGGTAATGGGGTCAGGGATGTGACCTGACCAGCCCCTTCCTTCCCCCACCTGCCCCAACTGCAGGCCCAGTTCTCTTCAGGAAGTCTCCTGAGAGCCACCGCCACGGAGCCCTTTCATGCCTCCTCTTCGCTGCACTACCCAGCTCCCCAGCCTTCCCCTGTGCTCAGTGGCCACACTGGTTCTTTCCCTGGCTCCAGCCTCACCTGCAAGAGCAGCTCTCTCAAGCGCTGCAGCTGGGACTCTAGCTGCTTGTTGTGGTCTTCGAGGATCTGCATGCGCGTCTCCAGGCGGGTCTTGTGCTGCCGAAGGATCCGGGCCTCGGCCAGAAGCTCCTCATTGCGGTGGTCCAGTGCTGCCTCGGTGGAGCCCTCAGCCAGGGTAGGTGCCTCGGCAGCCTCCTCATGCTGCCACTTCAGGCGCCTCAGCTCTCCCTGGAGAATCCTGCCAGGGCCAGAGAAACTGAGACCCATGACCCTAATGGGGTACTGACTGTGCAGGTCCCAGATGTCCTCTTGGGCCTAGGTGCGAGCAACCCCTGTGCTCTCCCACCCCACTCCACCCCCAGCCATGCTCTTGTATGAGTGGCCACATCCACTTCCTCTCCAGCACGTATGTCATTTACTCTGCCATCCTGAGACCTCAGAGCAGAGAGAGCTGACATTTCACGTAAGAAATGTCTCAGGGCTTTGATGTGCTGCTACAGGGATTAATTCTGACCTTAAAATCAGGCAGAAACACAGTCTGCAAATAAGTGAAGCATTAGGGCCACTGACTCACCTAGTCCATTTTTAAAGTTTTAGATTTCAGGGAAAGACATAACATAAACAAAAGACCACTTGTCTTGTCTCTTCTCTCTATGACCCTCCTCTTTGGCCCACTTTGAACACCCATCCTGGCTCATCAAGGAAATAGATTCCAAAGAGATGGCCTACTTTGGGGACATCATTTTGTTTCGTAACAGAACAGAGTTGCCTGATGTTTCCCAGGGCCTGCCCACTGCTGCTCTAAGGCAGTGTTTCTCAAACTATTCGTAGTGAAAACCCAGGGCTTTCTTCACTGCATTGTGGACTAATATGTGGTCCTAATGCACATGAGCTGTACACAGCTCACATCATGTGCAACTTAACATACAAGGTCAACAACACTCAAACTGGTCTCTACCCTTTTCAATAAGATGAGGCCACTAATTCTGTGCTTGAATGTCATGGTAATGTCAAGCTGCCATAAATGTTTCTAAAAGCTTAATTTATATCTTTATCTATCTTGTCCTAGACTGGTGACAAACTGGTCACAGGCTGGCCCTGGTCTGCACTCCACACTTTTTTTTTTTTTTTTTGAGACAGAGTCTCACTCTGTTGCCTGGGCTAGAGTGCCGTGGTGTCAGCCTAGCTCACAGCAACTTCAAACTCCTGGGCTCAAACGATCCTACTGCCTCAGCCTCCCAAGTAGCTGGGACTACAGGCATGTGCCACCATGCCCGGCTAATTTTTTCTATATATTTTTAGTTGGCCAATTAATTTCTTTATATTTTTAGTAGAGACGGGGTCTCGCTCTTGTTCAGGCTGGTTTCTAACTTCTGACCTTGAGCGATCCTCCCGCCTCGGCCTCCCAGAGTGCTAAGATTACAGGCATGAGCCACCACGCCTGGCACCCACTCCACACTTTTGAGTAGCAGTGTTCTAAAGACTTGTTACTCCAAGTGTGGTCTATGGACCAGAGGCATGGGCATCCCCCGGGAGTTGGTTAGAAACATAGAAACTCAGTTCCCACCCAGACCTGTGAATCAGAATTTGTATTTTACTGAACTTCCCAGGTGACTCATATACACACTAACAGATTCTACTTCATGCCCTAAAAATGGCTTGGACCCTTCTTGGGTCCCTGCTACCATGATTACTTTATGGAGATTCATGCCATCCCTATAATCTTCTTCACTTTCCTTCTGTCACTCCTCAAGTACCCTATGTAGTGTCATGGTCCTGTGGAATACTTTTATTAGGTGATAAATATCTCTTTCCACTTTTAACACTCAAAGTTCTCTGAGGGCAGGGACATGTCATACTCTCTTCTACTTTCTCTGTGTTTGTATATTCTCTGCTTATATCTAATGTGTTCTTGGAAAAATTTGGGTTTAATTTAAGTAATCATTATAATAGGTAGCATTTACTGAGCTGTTACTATAAGCCAGGCACTGAACTAACACATTACATGCCTGATCTCAGTTAGTCTTCACAAGTGACCCTAGGAGGTAGGTTCAATTATCATCATCCTCATTTTAAAGATAAGGAAATAGAGGATCACAGAATATAAGTTACACAGCTAGGATGCAGAAGTAGCAGGACTTAAAATCAAGCTGCCTGACTTAAGAACACACAGAGATTTGTGACATCATCAAACGCACCGGTTCTCATCTTCCAAGTGGGCCAGGATCTTCTCTAGGTCTCCCTTGCTTTCTGTGGCCATGCTGCTTGGAGCCTGCTGCCCAAAGGCTGGCTCCCTATCTGTGATGGGGCTGGAGTGCCGCAGCAGGTACTGGTCCTCATCTCTGCATGGGTTTGGGGAGAGGAAAGGAGGTGCCCAGTGTTGAGCAGAGAAACAGATCAGGGTATGAGTTCTCAGCTTTAAGCCCAGGCCCCAGGAGATGCACGCTGGAGGATTCACTTCTAAGTCACATTGAGAGGAAAGGCCATATATTTAGGCTTGAGAGGGATGAAAGTGTCCAAAGGTGATAGAGGCTGTGGTTGGGAGTACCAGGAGAGAGTGTTTTCAAGACACTAGGGCTTCTGGGTTCTACTTATAGCTCCCTGGGAAACAATGAGCAAATGACTTCTCTTTCTGTGCTGTTCCCCCACTCTGCTTTTTTGTTTCCTCCTCCCCCAGAAGGATTTGAGTCCCAGTCAGGGCCACATTGATCCATGTAGCCAGCAGTTCCTAGGCCCTCTGAGCAAGGAGGGGACCTCCCCAGAGATGCAGGAGCCCTTCTTTGGGCTACAGTACCAGGGAGTCCCTTTGGCTATATTTTAGTCAAGTCCTTGTTGTCTACTGGGGTTGGTGTGGCACTAGATGGAGCTTAGGCAGCTTGAGCACAAGATAATGGTCCTTTCTGCAAATTTAGATGAGGGCATATTCTTCTTTCCTTAAAGTTGAGCATAAAAGGATGGGACATTGCAACAGAGACCTGGGCAGATAGCAGGGAGATTAGTACATCATTCATTCCCTAGCTCAGTTGATAGAGGGAAGACTGCTTCTCTTACTAAATACTGTGTCAAGAAAGCAGCCTTTCTTCCTTAGGGAGCCAAGGACCCTAGCCACCATGCTTCCCACACACTAGAGGATATACCCTTTCTAAATGGCGGCAGAAGGATCCCAAGGAGAGCTATTTCTGGAAAATAAGCAGTTGTGGGAACTTACATGCTGTCATCTGGGGACAGGCTGTCATTAAAGAAGGAGCAATTTCGACTTTCCATCTCAGCAAGCCTGGGAAGAAAGAGCAGAAACAGGACAGAAAACAGGATATGGGGCCTGCTTTTATCTCAAGGACTCTAATCCCACAACAGGATCACTGGCTTTGGGAGCTGCCTCAACTACCTCTAAGTGTTGGACCTCGCTGGCTGCTGCATACTCTACTATGCACATCCCCTGGCCCTGACTCTGTTCTCTTTGTCCCATCTCAAAACCCCTTCCCCTTGAACTTCCTACAAACTCCACCCTACCCCACCTCCACCTCCCGCAAACCTGGTGGTACCTGCTGGCAAAATGCTCAATGCGGGAGTGTGTGTCAGCATGTGGCAACATCGGGGAAGAAGCCGGCCTAGAAGAAAGCAGCAAAGACTCAGAAGACCAAAAACCAGGCAGCTGGGCAGCCTGTTTCCTCCCCTCTTTCCCGCCCCCCACATTATGAAGGTGGAACTGATAGGAACAGGATACAGAGGCTGGATTCTAGTCAATTTCTCAAGCCAGAGTCCAGGTCAGGCCCAAGCTGAACTGCCCTGTCACTAGTACGATTTACCCTTGAACACTCCCCTAGCCCATGTGGGACTCCGCCCCTTCACAGCACACACTCAGGTTCAGTGAGGCTGCCTGCAGCCCCTGCTCAGCCACTGGTACTCACGTCTCGCTGTAGTCAGCCTCCAGCACTGATTGCACAGGCAGATAACCTCGCTGAGGGTGTTTGCTGAAATAATGCTTTGAACGGAATTTGTTCTTTAAAGTTGTAGCAAAGTCCCTCATGTTCTCACTGGATGTGGTCTGGTTGGGAGAGGAGACAGGGCAAAGGACTCACCCTAATGGTTTCCAGACAAAGGTGTGGCTGCTCCCATAGTGTAGACAGCATGACAGCTAATCCACTCTTGTTCATGCCTACCACACCTGCTCCTAGATAAACATCTGGAAGGATATGTGCCAAACTGTGAATACCAGTTGCCTCTGAGAAGCTGAACTGGAGGGGTGGGGACCAGGGTGAGGAGAGGACTTTCCTTTTATACTTTAAACACCTCTATACAATTCGAGTCTTTTACAATGAGCATATATTTGTTAATTTTTAAAATAGCCTTTCTATAAATTCTAAGGATATAGAGGATAAATAGGAGTCTACCATCTCCAGCCAGTTTTCCATGTGTGACTTTTATAATGTTTTCCTTAAGATGATAATAAATGAAAAGTAAAGGGCATGGTCCCTGCTCCCACCAGGTCACACATTTCTTTTTTTTTTTTATTGCAGCATATTATGGGGGTACAAATGTTAAGGTTACATACATTACCCTTGCCCCCCTCCCCCCAGGTCACACATTTCTGTGCCAAAAGAATTTGAAAAGATGACAGCTTAGAAAGATGGACTGTGGGGAAACAGGCTGAAAGATGTGAGGGAGGATGGGGGAGAGAGCTGAGGGGGAAACTGGGGATATGCTTGGGGCTTTGGGAGAAACTGTGGGGACAGAAAGGGATAGAGACATATAGGGAGCACAGTCATGTAGAGAAGCTAGGCATGGAGCTGTGGGTCTCGAACACAGCACAGGAGCAAATCTGTGGCTGGAGTTACAGATGCTGATCAACCCGGGCTCAGGTGGCTATGAAGGGCATGGCTGCCAGGGAAAACCAAGTGGAGTTTTTGGGCCCATTAAAGAACATACCCTTTTTTCCCCCCAACGGACTGAGTACTTAATTTGAGCACAAACTTTGATATTGGCTAGAAGAGGTGAAAACGTTGACAAAGTAGCAGGGAAAGACCAAGTGATACAGGAGCAATACAGGAAGCTAGTCAAGAAAACCTCAAGCAATAGAAGGTGAGTCACCTGGAACTGCCTTGCTCCCTCTGTTTTTTTCCTGAGACTTTTCTCTGTAGTAAACTATCGAGTGCCTTTTAAATAGCTGAGAGTGTCCTAGACCACCTGCAGCCTGGCCCCTGGTGGTAGTGAGGGAGAAGCTCTGCTGGAAGAATAGAGTGGCCAGAATCCCTTAAACCAGTCTGTTTGGAGAATGCTCCCCATAGGAGAGCTGAATACAGTGAGCCAAAGCTGGGCAAAGTGGATCAAGGCCTAGTACCTGAGAGCTGCCTACCCCTCCCACCCAGCCCAGAGGCTCCATACCGGCGTGTAATACTCCATGATGGGGTAGTGCAGCTTGTTGCCTTTGCTAGCTCTGCCTGTCAAGAAGCAGGTCTGGCAGATGTCGACGTTAAATTGTTTTAGACTCCGGTACCTTGGGGAGAGGAGACATGGTAGGAAAGGGACTCCAATGTGCCACCGTGACCTCCCCTCTGTTCCCCTGACATCAAAATATACACACACATTAGAAGGGAGTGAGGCATGGGGCCATAACATGCTCAACATCCTATACATAGCAGTGGCTGAGCCCTCAATAGATAAACAGCCTTATCCTGCAGACCATAAATCTCCATGAAATCACAAGCCCAAATTCCCAGGAAGTGTGGGAAATAGCATTGTCTCACCATCTTTGTTTAAAGTGGTTGGGAGAGCAGAAGATCTCATTATATAAAATAGTTTTCTAAACAAGGATGGCCCAAAGCAGTCTAGGCTCCCAAGTACCACCACCTACCTTGGAAAAGTTACACTTTTAACACAAAAGCAGTTTATTCTACCAGCCTTGGGTAAGTTGGCTAAAAGTTATTTCCAAAGGTCATTTATAACAGCTCTATCACTACAGATTATAGAATAGCTCTTCAGCTCTATTTCCAAAGCCTGGCTGAACTGCCAGACCTAGCAGCATAGAATAGTGAAATGCCTAGACCTGGAGAAGTCAGACGAGCCAATATCTAGTCCTGGATCTACCATTAATTAGCTGTGTGAACTCGGGCAAATCACATTCCACCTCTGTGCCTCATTTGCTCATTCTATAAAAAGCACAGTGGTTGTAAGGGAGAGCTGTGTGTCAGTGCTTTAAAAAGTTAAAAAGGCCGGGTGCGGTGGCTCACGCCTGTAATCCTAGCACTCTGGGAGGCCGAGGCAGGCGGATTGTTTGAGTTCAGGAGTTCGAGACCAGCTTGAGCAAAAGCGAGACCCCATCTCTACTAAAAATAGAAAGAAATTAATTGGCCAACTAAAAATATATAGAAAATATTAGCCGGGCATGGTGGCACATGCCTGTAGTCCCAGCTACTCAGGAGGCTGAGGCAGAAGGATTGCTTGAGTCCAGGAGTTTGAGG